>MJUU01000234.1:116037-130398 GCA_002080025.1 Modiolus philippinarum | reverse complement strand
TAAATTCATTCCTGTACCAGTGTTTTTCCCATTTATGGTAGGTTCAGATAACTAAATACCGAAGTTACTATGAATTTAAATTTTCGACAACTGTCTCTTCAGTGCAGATAAAATCTAAACGTTTGGAAGACCATAAATTCAAAGATGTTAAAAACTGAGAGAGAACAAATATCCAATATGATCTAAATGTAAAGCCAAAATCAGGTAATATATAATTTTTTAAAAAGTCATGCATCAATACGACATTTGATCATGTTCACCACAATTTAACTTGGTCAGATAATAGTGCGACACTAAAGAAACTATAGAGCTAATTTAATAAAGACACTAAAGAAACTATAGTACTAATATAATACAAAACAAAAACAAAATAATCAAATAAAAAATAAATAAAAAAAAACTAAACGAAAGAAATTTGTGTCGTTGCGTTGCTGACGTTGCTGACTATAGAACTGAATAAATATAGAAGTTACTTATCTATACATATAGTCGGCATAGGATATTCCTGACAGACTGACAGGCAGATGAATGGAAAGAGTGAACTACTATACTTCGTAAATCAATGTCTGAGCTTGTAACCAGACTGTCATGCTTGCCCTTCCTGATCATCTGGTTACTCTTTCCTTTTCGATAGTCCACAATGTACCTTTTTATTATTTTTTTCATTTTTATTTTCCTGTCACATTTAAAGTTACAACAATCCGGCTGTTTGTGTAGTCTCGGTTGTGTTATTTAATATTTCACAAACTTATTTTAAGGATGATAGATTTTTTGTTGCTACCGAACAATTTCAATAAAGGGAAAGGGAGGAAATATATTTATATCTGATCAAATGCATATTTTGTTAGTGTCCAGGAAAAAAAACATGTTATTTGCATTTTCAACATCTTGTATTTTTGCCATATAAAATTTGTACTTCTTAAAGTATATGCATGTTTGTTATAGATGATAAATGAAATGGTACATACTTGAGCTGTTACCGCCAAAATTATCACAAGATTTGCAAAAACTATCCATTCCATTCTAAATGTTGAAACAAGTGCCACGCATCCACCAGAGACACATGTTCAGAGATTTGAGGACATACTGACATATTGAACATAAGGGGCTCACAACTGGGATAAGTGAGAACATGTTCACACAGTAAATGAGTAATGATTAAACATCCTTGAAAACATCAAATCATCAGCTTCAGTGAAGTTAAGCTGCTGTAAGTGACCGGAAGGAGTGCAAGATTGGATATTATTTGACTTAAAACTAAATAGAGAGGTAAAGATTTGCTAGCAAAATATATTCAAATTATCATTTAATCGATTCTACAACATTTGTTGAGGATTAAATTCTGATCGTTGTAAATGTGATTATAAATTCAAATCTGATTGGGCTACTAGTTATGCGAAGCAAAAACTTTAATATTGGAAAGACAGTTCAAGGTAGAATTCGAAAAAAATGCCACATTCGCTGAAAATCGAACTACATGAAGAGGCCAACAAGAGGTAGCTCAGATCGTGTAGTATCGGCTCGGCTAATAATAAAATGCAGAGAGGTCATAGTTCCCAGGAACCTGCTAACTAAATCTTATTTACCAACGAGCCGTTGTTTTAAGGTTGGTTTTGATTAAACCTTGGGCTTACATTCGAGAGTTTGTGCAATTGTGTATGGTAACAGGAGTGATGACATCATGTAGTACAATTACAAATATAGTATAGTATGAAACATTCCCCTCATGTAGACATCACGAATGAAATAGTGCACATCATTTACAGCATTTAGAGCAATAAGGATATTATGGAAATGTCACGCTTTTGAAATTTTGGTAAATAAAAGTACTAGTGCCGCTGTTTCTGTTTCCATGCCATAGATGAAATCTTCAATCAATAATCATAAATAGGTACAATGACCAATTTCATTTTACCATTTGAATACAGTGGTTTTTTCATCCCCTAGAAGACGTAACCCAAAGAAATTCAAGAAATTATTTCTCTTTACAGATAAAATTTCATCCCTAAGAAACAAGTCGTCTAGAACTTACTATGAGGTATGAGCAAAGTTAATTCTTGAAGGCATCATGGAGACTCTCCTGCAGTGTGGAGTCAGTAAAAAGATTTCCGGTGCAAGCATATGCTCTCTATATATTTCAGTGATGGTGTACCTTTTTTGAAACATGGAACCCAATACTTAAGTCACCTATAAAAGTTTAAGTGGGTTTGACTTGTAGTTGCTGAGAAAGGTGTAAAGAAAATGTGGGCCGGATAAGAATGACACAAGACGACTAAAGTTATCCATTATATGTCGCCCTACACTACGTGTAAAGCCGACACAAAAATGCATCATCTGACTGTTTCTCAATTAAAGAACCCTGAAATCGGTCACCTAGCTTTTAAGCAAGCAGTAAATCCAAAGGCAAGGAGAAGTTTTAATGTATCTCCCATTGGGTCCTATGTAATATGTTCTGCTGTTGTTGGCATCATGGTTGGCAAGCAGTTTCATCACATATAATTCTGAAAGGATCATTCAAATTACAATCCAACAAAACGAGCATGGTCACAGCTCTCAAAATGTTCCAAAAAAGGAGAAAATACATTTCTGCTAAGGGTTTCTTGAAAACTATGCCACAATCTCTTTTATAAAGATCTCTTATCAGATACATATCCATTAGAAAAAGGCCTTAGTAACAAAACAAGAGGCTCTCAAGAGCCTGTATCGCTCACCTGGACCATGGCCAATACATAACTTCAAATCAACTTATATGTTAAAGAGTCTCATTTTCAAACTATGTAACTAAACATTTATGTTATATGATCCAACTTTAATTAAACTATTTTCCCTATTGCATGCCATCTTGGATAAGGGATGGATCTGCAGGACACAATTTTAAAGAAAATTAAGTATTGTGCCAAAGTTTATTTCCAACTGGCCAAATGGTTTTAAAGAAGATCTTTGAATGTACTCCTATATTAAACTTTGTTTCCCATTGGTAGCCAATTTGCATAAGGTGCAGACTTGAAGGACATCTGTTTTGAAGGGGACCATCCAAGATACATTAATGTGACTAGCCAAGTTGTTTCAGATAAAACATTCTTTGTATGCTCTTTCCATACAGTCGAGTAATAAATTAAGTTCCCTGCAGATGGCCATGTTGGATGACATTTAGGCATAAAAGTCACAATACATATATATATTATAGTCAGCACATCATAAGCATCATAAATGCCAAGTTCCGTTCAAATCCATTCAGGTTAATTTCATCAACTGCTTACTAAAGGCTTTATTTACAAATATTTTTAACATTAAGCAGATAATCTAGTTCAGCATACATGTCAGCAGAGTTCATAGTGGCTCACCACTGAAGTCCCAGTAATAAACACAATATGTTTATATAGGTAAATCATTATAACATCAAATAAGGTAAAGATTAAGAAAGTACTTTTGTAAAAAATTGCAGAAATTTGCACAAAAACACTGTTTTTGCTCTTAATTATGGAAGAAATAATTTTTTTAATGAAGTGATAGTAGGGAATTTCTCTAAAGCTTAAAAGAGAAAAGTTAACTAAAGAAGATTTGAACACAGAGTTTAAAGGGAAATAACCCATAACCATATGGCATTGGAAAAAAATGGTGAAAAACGGCCAATAAATCATACACAGGTCTTTGGATTTTCTTCAAAATTTCAGAGTATGTAGATCTTGATATGCTGAACATTTTTTTAATTTACACTTCACCTCTATCTGTTACAGTTTTTGAAATAAAAAATAAAAAATGCACAAATTTTGAAAAATTTACGGAAAAAGGGCTATAACTCTCAGACGGGTTTTCCAATTTCTTCAAAATTGCAGAGCAGATAGATCTCGGCATTCTGAGCAATTTTACCACATGTCAGATTTTTGATATCTGCATTGGTTTTTGAGTTATTGGCTAAAAACTGCAATTTACCCCTAGGTTCTATTTTTAGCACCGGCGGCCATGTTTTTCATCGGATCATAATAAAATGAGGATTGTTTGTATAGGACATGTCATAGATGATTACTATAAAGTTTCAAACCAATCCCTCCAGTAGTTTCAGAGGAGAAGATTTTTGAAAGTGAGCTAACGACGGACGGACGCAAAGTGATGGCAAAAGCTCACCCTGGCATAGCCAGGTGAGCTAAAAACCCATCGGACCTTAACTGCATTATCTTCTGCTACTCATAAACTCCATACGTGAGCTTAAATGCATATGTTTTAAAGACCTTTTACAATATGTAAATGTGTTGACACACATCAGTTACTATATGATGATGTGTAAAAAGCATTATCCTGTATTGTTCAATGTTCAACTGTTCCTCGTTGGTTGTTCATCTTGAATAAGATGCAAACCTGGAAACAAATAATTAGAGGGGACAATCCAAAAACTATATTATTGTAAAGGTTGGCTGCAATTAGCGCAGATGTTTAAGACAAGAAAACTCTGAAAGTGTTCACTAATAGGGTAAACTTTTACCTTGCTGGGGCAATCTTGGAAGAAGTGGAAGCTGAAAAAATAACTTTCTGCAAGGGACAATCCAAGTCCTATTGTCATGAAGTTTGATGCCATTTCAGAAGAGAAGATATCTAAATGTGTTTTCCCATACGGTCAAGTGTCAAATTATGTTCCATCTTTAATAAGTGCAAAGAACCTGAAAAACACTTTTTGGAGCTCCAATTTGTTCAGTAGTTCCAGACAAATTGTAAACTCTGTTCCCTGCTATTGGCCATCCCTGAAAAATAACTTTTATAGGAGACTAATAGTGTAGCTAAGTTTTACAAATGGCAGGGGAGAAGATCTGTGAAAGTGTTCCCCTAGAGCTTAATGTTAAATTATGTCTTGGTTAAGATCTGAACCTAAAAGCAACTTTTAGAGTGACTTTTGTTTCCAAGTTAGATCTCAATTGACCCCTAACTTTAAATAAAAAGTTTATACAGGCTGAACAGACAATAGATGCAAAGTAATGATAAAAGCTCCCTGTGGCTTCAGCCGAATGAGCTAAAAGGGCAAATACTCCACATAAATGACACAAAGCAGAAATAGGAACAGATACTCTTTAAAAGTAAGTATCAATAGCAACAGCAATATTTACTGACAGTGTAACTTGTATTTCCCAATTATGATCCAAAAACTAAATCATAATATGAACGGACAATATCTTATATGACATTACATTTCCAATCTTAATTATAGGTTCAGCTTCAATATTTTTTAAAGACAGTTAGTTGCAAGATTGACCTGAGCAATTTATCTTCATGACATATCAATCTAGTAAGTTTACAAACCAAATTGCATGTGCTTTATCAATTCATAATTAGTGTATGTTGTCTATCTAACAGTATACTGTGTTGATGATAATGAGTAATGTATTCTTAGACAAGCACAACATTATAACAGATATAGGTTCATAGGCCCACACATAATCTGAGTTTCTGCTCGATTTATAGAGATTAAATACTACATATGCATGCACTGACTCTCAAAAATTTCTTTGTTCAGAGCTTATTTTGTTAACATTTTACTTTTTTAGTTAAAATATTCATGTACAGATTGATTGATTGATATGGGGTTTAACATCACTTTCAGCAGTATTTCATGTATAGAGACTTGTCTCATGTGTGTTTTTACTCCATATCCTTTCATTGTTAATTTAAGACTGGAGTTTGTCTCTCCTGCAACGAGGAGTCAGTTAAAAGATTCCAAGTGAAAGAGATGTATGCTCTCTAGAATTAATTTCCAAATGGCCATACAGCTCATTAAAATTATTGCATTTGGAGTTAACATATGTGTTATGGTCTCATGTTCATTCACTCCATATCCTTTCGTAAAATATCTATTTATTTCAGTTATGGTGTACTATTCTTGTATGGCCCTACAATCATGCTTTAAAATTTTTGTAATTATCAAATGCTTTTGGGCATTTTTTTTATTACACCCACACCTCACGATTTAATTATGCCCTTTCTTGCATTTGACTTGATTATTGCACTGTAATAGTTTATATGTTGTAATTGGCTTCTAAGAGTCTTTTTGTAGGGTATGACAGTGATTGTAAGAGCGCTTTGCCAGTTTTATTTATGTTTGTTGACAACCCTGTATACATGAGTATAATAGGAACATGAACATAGATTTGCTCAACATGTAGCAATGAATTCTGCTCAAAATGGTGATAAGGGCCATCTATAACTTAATATGAGGTATGAGCAAAGCTCATTGTTCAAGGTTTAACAGTGACTTCAGGGTGCAGAACAACAATAAAAGTATTGTTCCTTTTCTTTGTTAAAACATGTATTTGTAGAGACTTTGTCTAATGTGCATTTTCTCCATATCATTTAATTGTTAATATCAATATTTTGATCTATTTATTTTGTTTTCAGTTCTCAATAATTTTTATATCCATCTGTCAGTGATATTGAAGCTTTTTAAGACTGGAAATCATATAATGAAACAAACAATAAATAAAGATAAAATATTTATTCAAAAAGATTTAAACCTGATTCAATGAAAAATATTGCATAGTTCATAAAAATATCAATAACAAATGAATAATACTGTGTTCAAATTTGACAAAAAAATAACATTTTCAGGATTTTGTTATTTAATCTATAAACTCAAATGATTACCTTGACCTGATAATTTGCTCCTTTACCCCTCTTTCATCAAGGACAATCTTGCTATACATTCTATAAGCACCAAGACTCAATCTTTTTAATATTTTGTAATCAATTCGTCCTTTTCAGAACAAAATCCTATTAGTTATTCATACAGAGGAAAAATAGCTTTAATGGAAAACCAACAAAAATGGCAAAAGGCCCACAAGGGCTGTTGCTATTATCAAGGCCGTATATTTAGAAGGATAGGCAACTCGTACATAATAACTGTTGCAATAAAAAATCTATAGCGAGGCATTGAATATGCATTCACTTTTGAACTATCTACTTAAAAAGTATGGATTTTAATAAAATTAAGTTTTCCTGAAAGCTGAATGATTTTTACATCAGTAGAGTAAATTTAGTTTAAAGCAAGTACTTTCTCCAATACACATTTAAATTTGTAAATCAAAACATTTTTGTTGATTTTTTTTTCACTCCCAGATTTTGTCAGTTTTAGGACCTTCTCTTTTGAAGCCTAAAAACAACGCAAATATTATATTGATAGTCACAGAAATTGTCCTGCGAATACAGTAGATGTTAAACTTTAGGAAAACACTAAATTTGTGAAATTCTGTCAATTACTTTCAAAGCCTTTGTGTCCAAATCATGGCACATTTTTACCGATATAAACCCATACCTCCCGATATATTTCCAAATTATCACGAGATGCTTATCCTTCTCAATATACGTCCTTGCTATTATTAAAAGAGGAATTGATGTAAAATCACAGTTTTTTAGGATACTGAATAGATATTTTTTCTTGTCAATCTTACACACTTGCATCTATCTTTTATAGATTAGGAATACTTTGCATAAAGGTATTTCATGTTTCCACCATCAGTATCATAGCAAAAATTTTATCTTCTAAAAGTTTATATTTTCAAAACATCATATTCTGACGGAATAATCTACAGAAAGAAATTCTCCGACATTTCATTTAAAGTATACTGTTTGTATAATACCTATACTGATTACATATACACAACTCAACACCAAGTACTTCACAATGGGCCCTTTTCCTGATTTTTTTTTAACTTTCCCATTACATCAAATTGAAAATGTTCGATTAGACTATTAACCAAACTCCCTTTTCCAAGTTCATACTCGTAGGTTTTTTTTTTACATTCCTGCTTCAAGCCTGATGCCTTTTCCAGCTTTTTCTTTTCTGGACTTTTAGTGATGAACCTGTTTCCCACCTACTCAAAAAGGCCAATCCTGATTCCCACTTACTGGTAATCCCCATTGAGACCCATCTTAAAGCATATCACAAAGTATGTATTTTAAGATGTAAATGTTTGGCATAGGTATTCACTTCTAATAAATCAATTCTTTCATAGACGGTATCACCCACTACCAAGTATATATATAAAATTGTAATCTTAAAGTTACTTGATATATTAACATTATTGACTAGAAAATATACAGTTATTCTTTGCGATATGATCAATTCCATGTAAATACAAAACAAGAAAGAATAACATGTCAGATTTTAGTATATATTTTCAATGTAATAAAGATAATACTAATGTTCATTTACAATAGTATCACAATATATCGACCAGACATACTATTGATTTCTTTCACTTGGGCCATATCATTTATCTGGTCCATACCATGGCTCTTATGCAGTATACACATGTATATTATAAAGCATTGAATACAAACCATGAAATAACACTTCTTTAAATATAGGTAAAACCATAATGCCATATTGGTAAAAAAATATTAAGTTTGAACACAACAAAACAATTTAGGTGGAGTACACTGCAACCTGAGTCTAGTGAATACAATATGACTTCCAGTAAAGATAGTGTTTAATCCTACAAGCACATTCAAAATCTAAATTATTTTTAATTACAATTTTGATTTTTAATTCAGAAACTTGAAATGAATGGTCTTAGATAAAAAAATGTATTTATAAAATATGTTTGATTTACTTAAAATTATACAGACTCATTTCACTTAAAAATTCAAAATTTTTATCATTTAGGCCAAGACAAGTTATTTCTATGTTTGGCGTCTGCGCATGCATTGAAAATGTGTCATTTTCTGACAAAACAAACAAGACATCTTTCCCGTTTTTTGCAATAAAAATGGCAGTTTTAGCATCAATTAAGGAGACAATAAATATATATTACTAATAGAAACCTCTTTAAAGCACTGACAAAAACTGAATGGGGAAATGAGAAATATTGAAAAAAAAAATATCTTCACTAGATTCAATTGGATTCTGAAAATTGACCTGTATTGAACATTGGTCACATCAAAGTGTGCTATTTTCGAAAATTCTGTTCTTGTTTTTTTTTGTTTTGTTATTTATTTGTTTGCCGCATACCCTCCATCATTTCAAAAATAAAGTTGACGCCAAACACAGAATTAAATTGGTTTGGCCTTATTTTATAAACATTATCAACCTCATCATTTACAAATCAAATTATCCCCATTCTTCCCTAAAAAACAAGCCAAAAAAAAAAAACCACACACACAAAACATACTTTATAGCAGCAAAATTTTAAGCATCTAAAGATATCATTTTACACCTGAACACCTTCAGCTGTTGCATCAAAGGGTGTAAATTGGTCAATAACGCCACAGTCCGAGATTGTGACATCGTCAAGTGGCTGGTCAGCAGAGTTCTTTTGCACAGCTTCAACTTGTTTTACAACACTCATTCCTTCTAAAACTTTACCGAAAACCACATGAGCTCCATCTAACCAGGGTGTGACAATTGTTGTGATGAAAAATTGAGATCCATTGGTGTCTTTGCCTATAAATAAAGTGTTATTTTTAAATGATATCATTATTCACAATGTATTGACCCTTAAACAAATTAAAGCTAAGCTTAAGTAAACAGTCAGCCATAAGTTATGAACTATTACACTGTTACTCCTTCAGCTGTGGTATCAAATGGAGTAAATTTGTCCATAACACCACAATCAACTATTGTTACATCTTGCAATGGCATATCATCTCGGTTCTTTTTAACAGCCTCAATTTGCTTGACAATACTCATTCCTTCAAGAACTTTACCAAACACAACATGGGCTCCATTTAACCACGGGGTTTCAACTGTTGTGATGAAAAACTGAGATCCGTTGGTGTCTTTTCCTACAAATATGTACCATGTACTTAATTAATATCAAATATCTATTATACCAAAGCAACTGATATCCGATTTCTTCAGAAGGCCTTTCTGACAAGCCAAATGTTACAACAGACCAGAGGCTCCCAGGAGCCTGTATCGCTCACCTGGCTTTCAGGTAACAATGTAAGTTATACAGTTGATCATCAGTTTCTCAAACTTTCGTAGGTCAAACACCACCAAAATCTTGAACTGTTTTTAAAGTCTGTACATGTTTTATTTTATTTATTTGTTGGGCTTTTTTGATAAAAAATGTTCTTGCTAAGGACCACTTTCAACACCAGTTTTGAAGTCGAGACGTCATTTTGTAAATGGCAGTCAACAAACAATTTTAAACATTGGCTTTGAAGTCGCAACATCAATATCTATTTTGAAATCAAATTTCTTTGAAATCGGACGATGTTGAATTTTCCCGCCTTTTTTGGCGGCCATTTGGAAAAGGGCGGTCAACGAATAATTTTCAACATCGGTTTTGAAGTCCCAACATCAATATCTACATGGAAACCAAATTTCATTGAAATCGGACAATGTTGAATTTTCCCGCCTTTTTTGGCGGCCATTTTGAAAATGGCGGTCAAGGATAAATTTTCAACATCAGTTTTGAAGTCGCCAAAGCATGGCAAACATTTCATAAATTTACACTTAACCTTCATCTTCTATAGTTATGGATATAATAGATGAAAAATACAAAAATTTAAAAAATTCGGTGAAAAAGGGGCAATAACCCCAACAAGGGTTTATGGATTTTCTTCAAAATTTCAGGGTGGGTAGATCTTGATATGCTGAACATTTTTGCAATTTACACTTGACCTCTATCTGTTACAGTTTTTGAAATAAAAATTAAAAATGCAAAAATTTTGAAAATTTCACGGAAAAAGGGCTATAACTCCCAGACGGGTTTTCAGATTTTCTTCAAAATTGCACAGATGGTAGATCTCACCATGCTGATCATTTTTACTCCGTCAGATTTTTGATATCTGTAATGGTTTTCGAGTAATTTGCAAAAAAAAAGCAATTTACCCCCATTTTCTATTTTTAGTAACAGCGGCCATGTTGTTTGGTCTACGGACATAAAAATCACAAACTTGAAAGAGCATACCCTGGTGATGATTCAGTCCAAGTTTGGTTAGTATTGGCCCAGTAGTTTCAGAGGAGAAGATTTTTGAATAAAAGTAAACGGACGGACGGACGGACGGACGACGGACGGACGATGGACGCCGAGTGATGGCAAAAGCTCACATGGCCTTTGGCCAGGTGAGCTAAAAATGACAATCAAAAATAGTACAATAGAAATAGAGGTTTTTACTATGTATAGGAGTCACATGTATCATTTTTGTACATTTGTTGTGTTTCTGTAAGGTTGAAAAGGATTTTTTAAGTTATGATGAATGTCAATCCTTCCGGATCACCTGATGTCACTCTCAATTTTGATAGGAGTTTACATTAAAAGTGCCGCAGTTCTGAATTCTTTGCCTTGTGGCTGTCTCATGTCCTTGTTTTGTCTAAGTTTTTCAATGTTCTCGTTTTTGCCATGTCTCTAGATCTAGATTTTTGTAATAATCACATTCCATGCTCCTTCAGTATTCTACTGCCATTGTATTAAAGATCCGATGGTCAATGTTTGAGGTTACAAGTCATTTTTCATGCAAGTTCATTTGTTGTAAGGTTCACAGTCACTTCAAAGATCCTGAGTTTGATTTGACCGTTCTGCCTGAGTTCTTAAAACACCACATGTTCCTTTTTTCTTGCATACGCCCTTATAATACATGATGAACATCATCTAGCTCAGTATGTTTACAAATAATTGACTCAATACCACAATCAAAATTTGATGGGTGTTCCATGGAACACTTGTGTCTTCTGCACTACAGAAGAGCCATTTTGGGCCAAGTGAACCACTAAAATCTGTAAAATCGAAATTCTAAGTATCAGGTGCACAATAAAATCAAGTGCTAAACAAAATCTGAAAGGTTGGTTGGAATATGACTTATAGTTTTGAAAGAGTACCACATTAAGGAGGTTCGCTCTTCATGTTTTGGGATTTCTGTCAGATTTTCAGAATCCTTGGGTTTTATCCAATTAAAAGCATTATAATTTTTTGACAATTGACCCCCTTATTTTTTTTCCCATAATTTCATTTTATGTATCTATGTGAGCATTCTGTAATAAAGGGCTACGCCGAGCGCAGCATGATACGACCGCAGCATGTTGACCACTGAAATTTGAACAAGTGTAAACTAAAATGAATGTGGACACAGTAATTTGCTGGACACAATAAGGACCTTGTCACAGAAATTAACTGGACACAAACTAGTGAAAATAAAAATTAGCTCTTTTAATCCCTTATTACTAGGATATTGTAAGAGCTATGAAATTCTGTTGACTACCATCAAGAGAAATCCAAAGAAAAAACTCGGGTTAAAATCTAATGAAAAATAAAGATTTCACATATTTTGAAGTATTGCAATTTGGCCCCTTTGACCCATTATAGATTAGAAACCAAAGACCAACGCAAAATATACTGCCATATCACTGAAAGCTTAAAATGAGAACAATCCAAAGAAAAAAAATCCCATTAAAATCTAATGAAAAATAAAGACTTCACATATTTCAACTGATTGCAATTTTGACCATTTTGACCCCTTATAGCCCGGAAAAGGTAAGAGCTACATCAAATCTGTGGACATACCACTGAAAGCTTACATTGAGAGGAATCCAAAGAAAAAAATCCCATCAAAATCTGATGTAAATTGAAGATTTTACATATTTCTAAAAATTGCAATTTTGGCCCTTTTGACTCCTAATAGCTAGGAAACGGTAAGAGCTACGCCAAATCTGTCGACATACTAATTAGAGCCTACAATGAGAGGAATCTAAAGAAAAAAATCCCATTGCAATTGGATGAAAAATAAAAATTTTAGGTAATCCGCATGTTTTCAATTTTTGCCGCGTTGGGCCCTCATAGCATGGAAAAGGAACAAGTTATCAAAAATCTAATGGTGCAGTGCTATGTTAAATTTTCTATAGGAATCCAATGCAAAAAAAACTGCATCAAAATCGGACTAAAAATAGAAAAATTAAATTTTTGAAATTGGTCCCCTTTGGGCCCCATTTATCTTGTGAACGGTACATGCCACATGAAATCTGTTGGCATACTCCTGATTGGAAATTTCCTCAGGAAGACACTAAAAGAAACCCATCAAAATCCGATAAATAATAAAGATTCTACAGTCAAATATGTTAAAACATCAATGTAAACCTTTTTGGACCCTTTTTTCAAAACGGGTGGGGCAACAATGACCAAAACTATGCAAAGCTTTCCTTCTGTGCCAAGGAACATTGTGTTAAAATTTCATAAGGATTGGTCAACTGAAACTAAAGTTATTGACCAAAAACAAAAGTGACTACAGACAACGACGACAACGACGACGACGACGACAGCACCATACCATTATACGACTGCAAAAATTTTTGCGGTCGTATAAAAAATTCATTGAATTCTATTTATTCTGTAACATTCATTCATGGTCAAACTTTGCTGATGTTAATCCTATGAAAAATCAGAGGAGTTCAGTTTCCCGCCAAATTTTCAATCACGCAGGTGGGGAAGTAGTTCACAAAAATTGTCTTCCCTGTAAATGTGTTTACCTGCCATCTCCTCAAATAAACAAGACGTGTGATGACAAAGCCACGGTGAAAAAAATCAAATTTCTAATATTTGGGGTATTTCTTTTACATTTCACATACTATGTATTTTATGCTGCAACAACCGCTGTACGAAACAGATACTGACACATTCCCCGTTTCCCTTCTTTTTTCTATATGAGAAATATATAAATGTCGTTGATTAATTCATAAAACATTGTTTTAAAACCAACTGTGATCTGATGGTCGAAACTATGATAATAAAGGAAAAAATCTACCCACCCTTAGAGGGCATGGGCGGAAACAAAATTTAGGAGTATTATTAAATATATATCATGGATCGTATAAACCACATGAAATTGATTTTTGAATATGGCCTTTTTCAGGATCCACTTTTTTCAAGTTTTTAAGTAGGGAGAAAATGGACTTTAGCTTGCAAGTGATTTGTACTCACTGTGAAATAAATATATGTAGCAATCAGGCCAACCTTAAAAAATTGTTTGTTTCCCCTTTTAGGCACGGACCATTTGATTTTCAGTGTGGGGCTTAGTATTTTTTAGAAAAAAATTTTCTGGCCTTGATTTTTGCCCAAAAAAAATTTCTGACCAGCATCTTGGTTGATAAAAATAATCTGGCCCGGATCCTGTCCATTAGAAAAAAAAGCCTGGCTCAACAAAATTTCCTAGCATTGTGTATATGGAAAAAAAATAATCTGGCCCGCAAAGCGGGCGAAAAAAATAACCCGGCTCGGGTAAAAATACCAGGTCCCCCCCTCTAATATCAAATGGTCCATGCCTTACGACCCTACCCTCCAAGTAGTGGGTAGGTACTAGTAGGTAGGTAAAATATATTTTTTTCGACAAAGAACCGAATGGGTAGGTAGAGGTGTATTTTTCTGAAAGAAAAGGACCCTGATT
>MJUU01000234.1:96778-109605 GCA_002080025.1 Modiolus philippinarum | reverse complement strand
TCAAAATTTCAGGGTGGGTAGATCTTGACATGCTAAACATTTTTGCAATGTACACTTGACTTCTATCTGTTACGCTTTTTGAAATAAAAAATAAAAAATGCAGAAATTTTGAAAATTTTACGGAAAAAGGGCTATAACTCCATGATAGGTCTACAGATTTTCTTCAAAATTACACAGTGGGTAGATCTCATCATGCTGATCATTTTTACACCCTGTCAGATTTTTGATATCTGTAACGGTTTTCGAAAAATTTGCAAAAAACAGCAATTTACCCCTATGTTCTATTTTTAGTAACAGCGGCCATGTTGTTTGGTCTACGGACAAAAAAATCACAAACTTGAAAATGCATACCCTGGTGATGATTCAGGCCAAGTTTGGTTAGTGTTGGCCTCGTAGTTTCAGAGGATAAGATCTTTGAATAAAAGTTAACAGACGGACGCCAAGTGATGGCAAAAGCTCACATGGCCTTTGGCCAGGTGAGCTAAAAACTAACGAACAATTAGGATCATTCACAAAGTTAAAATATATTCAAGGCCAGTGTTCAATTAGGGCTGTTTAAATTTGGAATTAATTATTAGTCCACTAATTTTGTTAAAAAAAAATACATTTTTTATACATTTATTTAATCATTCAACTGTTCAAAGTTTATTAAAGTAAAAGACATGCAGAAATTTAGATATCAAGATATATGTGAAGAGAAAACAAAAAACTTTGCATTTTGAATTTACCAATCTGAAATTTAAAATTATAATTACAGTAAACTTTATTTGAGGCTGACCTAACATATTTATTCTAAATCAAGTGAATTGATTTATAAAATGTACATTATAGGTATCAAACCACCAATTCAACCAATCAGAGTTGGAACGTATGAGAAAATAGACCTTTTGAATCTAAAGATAGACTTTGTATTTTGAGGTTACGACATCAAGACCAATTTGGAAACCAAATGTCATTGAAATCGGACAATGTTGAATTTTCCCGCCTTTTTTGGCGGCCATTTTGAAAATGGCGGTCAAGGAACAATTTTCAACATCAGTTTTGAAGTTGCCACAGCATGGCAAACATTTCATCAATTCACACTTAACCTTCATCTTCTATACTTTTGGAAATAAAAGATGAAAAATATGAAAATTTTAAAAATTCGGTGAAAAAAGGGCAATAACTACTACAAGGGTTTATGGATTTTATTCAAAATTTCGAGATGGGTTTTCAGATTTTCTTCAAAATTACACAGTGGATAGATCTCATCATGCTGATCATTTTAACTCCAGTCAGGTTTTTGATATCTGTAACGGTTTTCGAGTTATTAGCCAAAAACTGCAATTTACCCCTATGTTCTATTTTTAGCAATGGCCACCATGTTGATCGACAGAGGGACAAACTCACTGAACATTAGTTTGAGAAGCCATACCCTGATGATGATTCAGGCCAAGTTTGGTTTAATTTGGCTTAGCGGTTTCAGAGGAGAAGATGTTTGAAATTGTTGACGGACGGACAGACGGACGGACAATGGACGACGGACACATAGTGATGGCAATAGCTCACATGGCCTTGTAGGCCATGTGAGCTAAAAACCGAAAAACTCACAATATCCTGAGAGTTTAGTTGGAATTGGACTAGGAGTTTTGAAGGAGTTGCAGATTCAAAAACCAACAGACTCACAAATGAGCAATTTTGGCTGTGTGAACCTCTAAAATCTGTAAAATCAAAATTAAGTATCGGTTGCACATCCACACAAGATGAACAACATATCCTGAAAGTTTGGTTGGAATTGGACTAGCAGTTTTGAAGGACTTGCGGAATCAAAAACCGACAGACTCTCAAATGAGCAATTTTGGCTCCGTGAACCTCTAAAATCTGTAAAATCAAAGTTCTAAGTATCAGGTGCACATCTACACCAGGTGAACAACATATCCTGAGAGTTTGGTTGGAATTGGACCCGCAATTTTGAAGGAGTTTGGGATTCAAAAACCGACAGACTGACAAATGAGCAATTTTGGCTCTGTGGACCTCTAAAATCTGTAAAATCAAAATTCCAGGTATCAGGTACATAACTACACCAAGTGAACAACATATCCTGAAAATTGGTTGGAATCGGACTAGAAGTTTTGAAGGAGTTGTGGATTCAAAAACAGACAGACTCAAAAATGAGCAATTATAGCTCCTTGAACCTCTAAAATCTGTAAAACCTCAATTCTAAGTACCAGGTGCACATCTACACCAGGAAAACAACACTTACTGAAAGTTTGGTTGGAATTGGACAAGCAGTTTTGAAGGAGTTGTGGATTCAAAACCAACAGACTCACAAATAAGTATTTTCATGATTTTGTCAAATACAGTCAAAAAGGACAAATTTTTTCCTTAAACGTGAAAAATGCACCAAAATCAAAATACCTTCTGTATGCAATTTCTCTTGGATTTTTGTACAAATTAACTGCAAATTAGAAACATCCCAGCCAAAAACTAGAACTGTAGAAGTCACATAGACAAATCATGTACCCTCTATGAACATGATGAAGTAGGTGTACAGCAAGAGAAACAGACTGAAAGACTGACTTACAGGAGTAAAACAACAGGCCCCATGTTTACATGCCAAGAGAATCTCATCATCATGATCATAACATCTGAAGATTCATTCCATATTTTTTTTCTCCTGGAAACAAAAAAAAAAAGTTTGGCATTTAGTCTAGTAAAATGAATAATTGCCAATGATCATGAATAATTTGTGACTTGTGGCAATTTTTGATAGATTAATGAAGTACAAGGTAATCATGGAAACTGTAAAACATCATTTTTATTTAGCATAAGTGGATCCAGAGTGGAGTTATGGGGTTGGGGCTAGACATTGTTTAAAATTTCATGAAAAAATTAGACAAAAAAGGACAAAAGAGGCAAAATAGTGTAGAACCCTATTTTTCAAATGCAAGATTCTGCAGTGCTCAGTATGAGCAAGTCAGAAAAAACAATTTATCCAGAGACTCTTATCAAGTGCAAACTGCCAATTAAATAACCGGCATGATTACTGACTAATTTATTACCTGCATTAGCCATGCTCAACCATCCGGGTCCATAATGTTTGAGAGTGAAGTTTTCATCGGGGAATGTTTTTCCATAAATACTCTTTCCTCCATATCCATTTCCAGATTCAAAATCACCACCTGTAAAAACAGATGAAATTATGCCGAAATTAGTCTTGTAATTTGAGGTCAAAATATTATCAAATCTTAGAATCTGTGCAAATTGCTTCAAATCAAATTTACATGAGCAAAACATCAGCAATTTATTTTCATGTCAATACATGTACACAATTTTGACTTTTTTCTCTAGTTTCTGATATGGTATATAACACATGCTCTTGATTGTTCAACTTAAGAAATCACATTCATTTCAAAAATATTAAACATATCTAATTTACAACACTTTTTATTTAACTTACTGTGAATTTAAGATTCATCAATGAGGCTTTACTGTTATTTACAATATTTGTACAGTCATATATCTACATCCAAGAATTATTCTCACAATAACTCCTCTAACATATTTCTGCTCGAACATTTGTGACTTATGTAAGTATTTTTGCTAAAGTCGGTTTCACTTCCTGTAGATAATGGAAATCTCACAGTTTCAGCTTTATTTTTACACTAATCTTAATCATATTTGGTATGTATATCAAGTATGATCATACTAGTACATAACTAAAAAATGTTGAATTTGCGGTTTACGACATGCACAAAAGTCTATACCTAATTCATAATGGGCCAGTCTAGTCGATAATTGTGTGCGGAAAATATCATCCATTTAAAAGCATGGAGCATTTTTAAAAAGTGTTTTTTCTTTCAACATGTATTGGAAATCATCAAATTAAAAGTGGTTCCAGAAGTGTATGATATTTCTACACAACCATGCAAAATCTGGTGCCGAAATATGCAATATTTAAGTCGGCAGAAGAGAATTTCCATTATCTAAAGGAAGTGAAACAGACTTTAATTATAAAGACTTTATCCTTCTAAAGCGTAACTCTTTGTGTAATTAATTATTAATAACTTATAGTGTTTTAGTGTGGCCTTGGATACTTATTCTATTAAAGTCAATTAACTGAAGATGCCTTTCTTTCTTCGTTGCGTCTTTTTGTGATAGTAGAAGGTACATGATGAGTTTTTTTTATTATTTCCACTTTTTTCCAACTTCACTTATAGACTTGCATATTGACAGTTCATAGAAATATTTAGCATACCAAATAATGTATTATTTTACAATACAAGTAATTTGTAGCTTGCTATTTATAATATAATGTGTAACTATTTTTTTTTACAAACTGGAAATGAAAATACTTATGATCCAATGTTTTTTGTAAAGTTATAAGCATAATAAATATTACCTTGAATCATAAAATTGTCAATTACACGATGGAACTTGCTGCCTTTGTATCCAAAACCTCTAGACATAGTGGCCAGCTCAACGAAGTTTTCTACAGTCTTTGGTACAGTTTCTCCAAATAATCCGAATACAACTCTACCAACAGGTTTACCTCCAATAGATATGTCAAAGAAAACTTTCTTTGTCACAGTTAATTCCCCTGCCTGAAACAATAAGCCTTATTCAGTTTTTGTGTATCATACTCATACAATGATGACATCAGACAAGGACAACAGCTACACTCCCAAACACATGTTTTTTTTTTGCATTTTCCGTGCTTCTTCTGCATGGAAGGGGGGAATGAAAATATCTAGATGTGTAATTGCCTGAATACAATTTTCTTCAAATATGGTAATTAGAGAGACCTGGGCTTGAACAAATCAAAGTAGAAGTCACGTAGATAAGCCACCATTATTGTCCATCCTATACTTCATTGCACCAGATGTCAGTTTCTGAGAAGATACTCAAATATTGGTGGACATCTTGGGAAAAAATCACAAAGGGGACCACCCAAGGAATATTGTGATCAAATATGGTTACCATTGATCAAAAGGACAAGATCTTTTAAAGCACTAACAATAGAGTCCTATGTAAACTATGTTCCCTGCTGGCAGCCATCTGGGATTAGGTAGGCACAAAAAAATCACCAACTTTAAAAGGGATCACCAAAGGACTTTAATCATCAAATTGTTCAAAAATATTTAAGTGGTTCCAGAGGAGGTCTTTGAATGCATTTTCCGTAGGATCCATTGTTCAACTATGTTCTCAACCGCAACGGTGGCCAGCTTGGATATATAAGGAAGGTATATAAAAAATTACAAACTTTGAACACATTGAAGAGGAACACAAAACAACATTTATGCTAAAATTTAATCCAAATTGTTGTTTGGTTTCAGAGGAGAAAATATCTTCATGCATTTTATAGATGGTCCCATGTTAAATTATATTCCCTGCTGGCTGCCACCTTATATTACACACTAACAAAATATAACAAACATTGAAGGCAGCCAACCAAGGACTACTGTGAAAAAGTTTGCTTGAAATTGGCTAGGTAGTTTCAGAGGAAAAGATCTTTGAATGCATTCCCAATGTTAAACTATGTTCTGCACTGGGGGCCATCTTGGATGAGGTATGGACATTAAAATCACAAACTTTGAAGAAAACAACCCAAGATATATAGACCCTGATAACTGCAGTCCTAAATTTTGCACATGCACTCATATGCCTTTAAGTGGGTAAAATGCAACATCATAGTATATGTGATGTCTTGTTCATTGTCCTACAACATCATTTTTATGGGAACTGTTTGTATTTTCCACTGAAAAGGACCGCAGGTCATTGGCGCAAATGGGGGGGTGGAACCCCCCTTTTTTGGACAAGCATATGAAAAAGAAAGGAAATGGGGTAAATGTCAAGGAGACAACATCCCATATCCAGGTTAAAACGACCCTTTAATGAATATCCTGATGTTTTACCAAGAAATACCCCAAAAATTTATTAATAATTATCATGTTTTGGGGGTGTTTTGTTTGCACAAAANAATGCAACATCATAGTATATGTGATGTCTTGTTCATTGTCCTACAACATCATTTTTATGGAAACTGTTTGTATTTTCCACTGAAAAGGACCGCAGGTCATTGGCGCAAATGGGGGGGGGGGGTTTGGAACCCCCCTTTTTTTGGACAAGCATATGAAAAAGAAAGGAAATGGGGTAAATGTCAAGGAGACAACATCCCATATCCAGGTTAAAACGACCCTTTAATGAATATCCTGATGTTTTACCAAGAAATACCCCAAAAATTTATTAATAATTATCATGATGTTTTGGGGGTGTTTTGTTTGCACAAAATTGTAGAAATATACTTTTGATAATATCCATATATTTGGGGGGGAGGTTAGTTTGAAAAAAAATCACTATATGTGGGGGTTAAATTTTTTTGCATAAGTACAGATGATAATTGAGAGTACATTGCCCAGGGAGCATAGCCTTCTGATTAATGCTATATGTTAAATCCTTTAATGGAATTAAGTACTGTAGATTTAAAAATGGGGGCAAGACATTTCCTGTTAATGTGTTTTGGGCGTTTTAAGCTGGTTGTTTAATGTTTTTGGTGAAATAAATTAGTTAACTGCTTTTGGACCGATTACTTTTTTTTTTATACTTTGTGTTAACTCTTATAGTGAAATAAAAAGCTTTATTATACCTTACATAGTATAATTCACATAAAACAATCTGATTAATAATTTTGATGTGGTCAACCCTTGTGAAAATAACTTCACTCAGGTTGACAACTTTTGATTTTCACCTTATATGAAGGCAATAATTGTATATTGTTCACTGCTCATGAGGCAGTCAAGATTTTTTTTCTGTTAATGGGTTTGGGCATTTAAGCCAGTTGTTAAATGTTTTTTTGGAAAATTAAACATTGTTAGCCTGTTAATGAAACTCTTGCCCCCTTCTTAAACAGCAAAAATTCTGGAACGTAGCTTGTTGATTTCCGATTATTATGCATGTACTATCAAATTCACAAAAGTAAATAATTGTTTACTGAATGATTTTAAGTGTTTGTGTTTTTTTTCCCCAGACTTGCAGATCTGAACATGTATGAAACTTTTCCTTTACCTTCTATAATTATATTTTTCTCCAAAATTAAGCCACTGTCTCTTGTTGATTTCTCCCTTATAATAATGAGATGCTATTGCGTACTTTGCATGATATGTAAATGATGAATTTATTGCATCAATTGCCATGTGGATTTGTCAGCTTGATACAGGGTGTAGGTCAACATTTATTGTTCAACATGTTCAAGTGGATAAAATTAAATTAGTCAAACCAGAGACATATCTTTATGTCTCTGTTCACATATCTTTATGTCTCTGGTCAAACAGAGACATTTTCAAATTTTATTAAATTTGTATGAATACATTGTTTATATTCTGTCAATTATTTTTTGACATTATCTCTAAATGTCAGTTTTTAAATAATTAGATTGACATAAAAAGGAAGCATGCCTTTTTGTAATCATATTTGAATTATATATATATATATCATTTATTTCTTATATAAAGTACACAAGTCAAGTAGGCTAATAAATCACTTCAATTACATCAATATGTATGTAATACCATACCAGATGTCCAAGCGTTTTTTAATGATAAGATAACAACACTCAGTTATCAAATATTTTTCTTTATTAATTCCTAAATATGACCAATTAAACAAATTGATTTGCCATCCAAAAATCAATTAATTTACATAAATCAAAATATCAGTGCCATAACTACTAGTACCATGTAAATATAGGCAATTTACCCATTATTCAAGCTGAATTTCTCAGATTTCAGGGGTTGACATTTACGCTAGTCTAATCGCCCAAGGCAAGTAAAAATGCTGGGGGTAACAAAAGAATAGAAAGCATGTAGTCCGCCGGACTACTAACTTTTTGTGGACTTGGGTAATAAAATCAAAACACTGTCACACACAGTAGTAAAAATAACTCAGGTGTTCATTCAATGTTTAAAAATAAACATCGTATTGTTTGTTCTATAAACATAATAAATAAAAGCATGATGTAACATTTTGTGAAGTAAAATGTTTTCCTCTAAGATTCTAAAACATTTGTATTAATTAAGGGAGTCTGGCTGCTTACAAGTTGAGAATCTTACAATGATAAATTTGTCATTTTTACTAATTGCTCATGCATATCAGTCAGAGATCCAACTGGATAAAGTGAAATCATTTCACTTACTAAAGTCAATTTTATTTACTCAAAACAGTAGAAATTATGTTTACCTCTACAAGTAAAAACTTTTTATTTATACAAGTAAAGTTTGAAATATGCAGTATATTTATTTCAAAATGGGCTTTCCCTATTACAGGCTCACTATTCAACCTATCAGACCACATGAAACCAAATTACAAGCATCATTATGTGATAAATCTTGATGTGATAATGATGCAAGTTGTAGACCACTTAATNGCCATAACTACTAGTACCATGTAAATATAGGCAATTTACCCATTATTCAAGCTGAATTTCTCAGATTTCAGGGGTTGACATTTACGCTAGTCTAATCGCCCAAAGCAAGTAAAAATGCTGGCGGTAACAAAAGAATAGAAAGCATGTAGTCCCCCGGACTACTAACTTTTTTGTGGACTTGGGTAATAAAATCAAAACACTGTCACACACAGTAGTAAAAATAACTCAGGTGTTCATTCAATGTTTAAAAATAAACATTGTATTGTTTGTTCTATAAACATGATAAATAAAAGCATGATGTAACATTTTGTGAAGTAAAATGTTTTCCTCTAAGATTCTAAAACATTTGTATTAATTAAGGGAGTCTGGCTGCTTACAAGTNAACCTCTGCATTTTATCTAAATTTACTTGTACAAGTAAATAAATTTTATCCTGATTTTATTTACTTCTTTAAGTAAAAATAATTAACCTAAGCTGGTGAAAAGTTTTTACTTTATCCAGTGGGAGCCCTGACTGCATATGTTGTGTTACTACATTGTATATACTTTAAATTGTGCGAAAAAAGTCATCACACAAAATCTCCTGCAATTTTGAAATGTTATCAATTTTATGGGGACTACTAATTTTTTTTCTGGGGGCAACAATAAACTTGGTGTGTACTAGTCCCCAGAAAAAATACACCTGAAGATATGCGAAGTTGGTGCAAGTTTTGTAAACAGCATTTTTTTTTTAATTCAAACGAATACTTAAAATTTTGCGAAGCAGTGCTTGTTAAATAATTATAAATAGACTAGATGACCATCATTTCTGCAACATATATGCCTCATCAGCAGCACTGGAGCAAAAAGAAAGGAATATCAAACATTCTAGAAACAACACCAATATTAGGTCAAATAAAGTTAAGGAGAGAGCCACAATATAGGAATTGTGTCCTTATTTTTCTTAAAACATCTCATCGTAGACATAGTAAATTTCACATAAATGAGATACACATACATGTGATCTCCCGACGGGAGCATGGAAATCTCCCGGATTTTCAAGGGCTTCTTTAACCTCCCGGAATTCCAGAAATATCTCACGGAAAATCGGCTTCCAGCCAAAATAAAAAAAATGTGTACAAAATCGCCATTTAGGAGTATTCCCAAGTGATATAATTAGCCAATAGTCACTTGACTGCTCATAATCTTTGTTACTGTAATCTAATTGTCCAAACTGACACTTTAATTACACCTGTAATGCTAATTAAAGGATTATTTTTTTTTATAGGTCAGTTGTAAACAAACACCGTCGGTGATTTGTTTACCTGTGTTCCTGGGCATGGTATCACTAATTACCGGTCAATCAGAGATAACTTGCTTACCTGTATGGCAATTAACTATCAGTTATTTAAAATTATTAATTCTTTGAACATTAAAATCTTTCTTTCAGCAAATTTTTCATAATTAACAGGTCAAACTTTCTTTTGAATACATTGATTTTATTTAAGGATCACGTTTCTTTTAAAGTTGGGTTATTTCCCCCTTAAAAATTGTCTTTCCATTTCCATGAATTTATTTTTTATAATTGAATTTGCTATTTCAATATAACAGAAATTTTTATTTTACCACTATTTTACCTAAAAAATGTGTTTGTAAACAACATTTGTTTAATATTTTGCAAAATAATTTCTTTAAAATCACAAATTAATAGAAAGTAAAACTAAGATATAGATATTTATAATCCTCATTTGTAGGTTGCTTTCAATAATTATCTCATTTACTAGTAAATGAGTGCATTGTGCAGGTATAGAAATATATTTCTCTGTAAATTTAATATTAACATAACAACAACAGGAGCCCATTATTATCACTGATGCCAAGCATTATAAAATAAACGAAAACAAATACATAAAAATTATAAATCATAAAAGTAACATCTTCATAGTACACATCATGCACATTGCCCTGCGAAACTGATACGCAAAAGTGAATTCAGGTCTCAAAATCTTAGCTTAATCGCTGGCAGTATATATATTTTATGTTGAAAATATGGCAATAAAAAATCTCCCTGATTTCACCTGAAAAAATGGCTAATCTCCCTGAAAATCAAGGCTATCTCCTGCATTGGCTCCAGAGACCTATCACATGTATGGATACATATAATGTATTTTCATGTGCAAGTACACTGGCTTTAGTCACAGCATAAAATTAAAGAAATACATCAATCTCAAGCTCATGTGTCCTTATTTTTCTTAAAACATCTCATCGTAGACATAGTAAATTTCACAGGGGCCGGTAACATACGATATTGATAGACCGGGTCCTTCTTATACATATATATGGGACCCGGTCTATCAATATCGTATGTTACCGGCCCCTGTGGTAAATTTCACATAAATGAGATACATATAATGTATTTTCATGTGCAAGTACACTGGCTTTAGTCACAGCATAAAATTAAAGAAATACATCGATCTCAAGCTCATGTGCAACTACATTGGACTTAGATCTCAAGCACTGGGAATCGTTTTTTTTTTTTCTCAAACTCCATATCTACAAGCAAGAACGTAAGTCCTTGCACAAGAGACTAACAATTAAATGTTTTAACTGAAATCATGGTGATGATGAGGTTGTACTAAGTTTGTTGTGTTATCGAAACACCTGCAATAGAAATGAGCGATAATTACTTGTGATGTTGAGAGAAATATCAGTGCAAAAGATGCGAAAAGTGTCCACTGAAACACCATTTTGATGCTGAAGAAATGAAGAAGAAGCTTGCCACGTTTGTAGTAAAACTGGTTTACTCAAAGCAAAGTTATTCTCTGGTATCAGTATAACCGAGGACTAAAATCGGAAATCGTGACGGATTATATTTGCTTAAAATCCGTGGAGAACTGGTTTGTGGTGCGAAGATACGCAGACACGCAATAAATAGATAAAATTGTAATCATAACTAATCTGATTTTGTAATGAAAGTGGAAAATGAAATAAGATCTTCAAAACCATGCAGACGTATTAGTCCTTGTTTGCATCAAATTTTGTAGATATCTTGTGAAAAATTCCGAGTCTCATGTGACATGTGTGTGGTTTTTTTTAACACGTGTTTAATCTTTTAATTTTACTCATTGTGGAATTAATTGATTCATATCTTGGGTTATAACATTTGTTTTTTTTTAATTATTTTGAAACAAAAACACAAAAGCACATAGCACAGTATCCAAAATACTACTTTGACCAGTGTCTGCAATACCGGAAGTACCAGTATTTTTTGACAGTAACAATTTCAATTTGGCAATTTACAGACCGGGCATGACAATATTCAGTGGGTCTCTATGGAACGCCAAATTAACATATATTCAAATAATTATACCTATCTTCAAATAATTGAAGATAGGTCCAATTCATTTAAAGATATCTTTAATTCAATTAAAGATAGGTGCAATTCAATTAAAGATAGGTTCAATTCAATTAAAGATATCTTTAATTCAATTGAAGATAGGTGCAAATAAACGGCCGTTTGTTTGATTCGTACCTATCTTTAATTCAATTGCACCTATCTTCAAATGAATTGAACCTATCTTTAAATCATTTGAAGGTTCAATTGAATTAAAGATAGGTACAAATGAATTAAATCTTTAAATGTTCAATTCAATTGAAGATAGGTATAAATACGACATATTCTCATTTTTTTTGAAGATAGGTTTAATTCATTTGAAGATATCTTTAATTCAATTAAAGATAGGTGCAATTCAATTAAAGATAGGTTCAATTTAATTATACCTATCTTTAAATATTTAGAGATAGGTACAATTCAATTAAAGATAGGTTTAATTGAATTAAACCTATCTTTAATTAATTAAAGATATCTTTAAATGAATTGAACCTATCTTAAAGGGACGCTAGCCAGTCCGTATTTAAAGATAGGTTTAATTTAATTAGACCTATCTTCAATTTATTTGTAGATAGGTTTAATTTTGCCGATATTAACCTATCTTTAATTCAATTGTACATATCTTTAATTAAATTAAACCTATCTTTAATTGAATTGAACCTATCTTTAATTGAATTGAAAATATCTTCAAATGAATTGAACCTATCTTTAAATGAATTGCACCTATCTTCAAAAGAATTGTACCTATCTTCAAAAGAATTAATGATATGTTACATTTACAGATATCTTTAATATAATTGAAGATAGGTTTAAACCATTTAAAGATAGGTTCAATTCATTTGAAGATATCTTTAATTCAATTAAAGATAGGTGCAATTCAATTAAAGATAGGTTCAATTCAATTATACCTATCTTCAAATATTTAGAGATAGGTACAATTCAATTAAAGATAGGTTTAATTGAATTAAACCTATCTTTAATTAATTAAAGATATCTTTAAATGAATTGAACCTATCTTCAATTATTTGAAGATAGGTATAATTATTTGAANTAAAGA
>MJUU01000234.1:38625-77893 GCA_002080025.1 Modiolus philippinarum | reverse complement strand
TTCACAGAATGTTAAGTATACATTGCCCTTGTGCATCATTTATTTAAAAATTTGATTTGATCTTTTTTAGGGGGGAGCAGGGGGTATGATGTAAGTGAGCTTTGCTCACTTTTTTTTGGCGTCAACTCCTCCTATGTACAGGTTATATTAATTAACGCAGATACATGTATGTTCTTTCTAAACAGCAACCATTTCTAAATTGTTTAGTCAACACAAGTTTCCTTTTCTTTGAATTCCTCTCGGGTTTTTAATTAAATTATTTAAAGGAACTCGACAAGTAGTAGCATTTTCAGTGATTAATCAGATTATATGATTATGACTGACTCTTAAATACATGTAAGTTTTAAAATATAGAATATTTAATTACTGGAAGATGATTAAGTGTGTCACTTGCTGAAAATATTGACAATAGGAAAACTACTGATGATAAGAATATTTCTCAAGGAACAACCTTTCACGCATCTGTATGCAACATTTGATATCATATTTCTAGAAGTAATTGTGGGTTCTCTCTTACGTTTGAAGGAAAATGCATGCACTCAAATCCCCGAGTCGCAGGAACATGTCAGTATAAAGGCTTACTTTACTTTAGTGAACTAAATCTAACGAAATATTGGCACTTCATTTATCTTTTACCCGTGGACACATGCAGCCTATGGAGCTATAGCCAAAACATTAACACATCATATATCAAAGCTAAAAGTTACATTGGTTTTATTTATAATGTCCCTACCCTATCCATGATTTTACAGAGTTTCCTGGTCGGCTACAGTGCCAAGATGAAACATTACTCAGTGAGACTCCTATAATAAAGACGGTTTTAGGCTCACATACAGTGGCAGACAATCCGAAAGCAAAGATATATAAAAACAATAAGCCTCCCCAATCTTAATTTGAGAGACTTAAGAACAGAGACTGAAAATGGCTATTCATGATGTAAACATGACAATACATGTATACAGACAAAATGACAAAGACAACACAAATAAAGAGAAATAAACAAAAACACCAGAAAACTGAAGCACTAACAAGTGTGAACCACCAAGTCCTCCGGAAGGGCATTAATGATATGCTCCTCCAAATTGAAAAGTCTGGTTTTGCTTCGTCTTTGTTTGTTAGTACGGTCAACTGGAGACATTGTAATGATCTGTCATATTTCGTCCTGTTTGTCTGTTGACAAAATCGTTGTGCAATTAAATAACAGGAGATATAAATGCAATAGCGAATGATCAAGTATAAGACACGGACATGTCACGTTGGAAAATTACTGCTCAAAACAGAAAGTTCACTATTGGAAACTTGCAATCATCTCGCTTGGTGTCAAACGTCCAGAATCACTATTACTAGAATGAATAGTAGAGCCTGGTAAAAGTCTGTTCAGTTTCTTCGCTGGCATTCAAGGCTAAGCCTTCCTCATATTAGATTTATTGTACATGTTTCTGTCCACAATTCGCGTAGTCTGGTATTTATGACGTCGTGCTCTATTTCGTGAGTCTATCGTGACGTCGCGAAAACAACATGCCACATGCGGCGATGTTATTATCTGCCCTTGGTACTGTATCGTATCCCCTTAATCACCAAGGACTTATGCTAGTTTTACACTGCCGATCAGATCAACCATGCTGTTTTATCTCGATGTACGTCATAAAATTCATTGATCGAGCTAGCTCACGACGTCCACTCGACCTTAACCCGATTTAACACGACTATCACAGGACCATTCTCGATTTCTAGATACGATTCAAGTACGACTTATGCTCGACCCTCATTCGACCAACCAGACTTTGTCAGATTACGCCAGATCATAACCCGATTAACTAGACCTGGTCGGAGGAATATCGTGAAATGGTCGAGTGCTCTCAAGTTTTGTCCTGTTAGTTCATGGGAATAAAATGTTAAAATTCAGAGAACAGTTCAGTATGGTGGTGGAGCAGCAAAAAGTGTGGCCCGGGTGGCTAATGCTTCAAAGAAAAGATGATAACTGTAACAGATCTAGAGTAGCAGAGAAAAGAAGGAACGTAGTTTGGGTTAGACAATAGCAAATGCTTCAAAGTCATCATTATAGAGAAATGAATGTTCGCTTTAACATACTAGCAGGCCATCCTCCTCATCATGCGTCAGAATGCGACTGTGTGATTTTCCTGTCATTACATGTAAGACTTATCTGATACTAGCTGCGGGACCGTAGCTCTTATGGTCCTTGTGCTAATTTTTTGATAGTTGTCGACTTATACAAGATGACCTCCAAAGGGGGGCAAAGTTTAATATTGTACCAGGAGGATTTTCGATTGACCAATTGCAGCCAAAATTGGTCAAAATAGTCCTTGGATTCCGACCCTTTTAAAATATTATCTATCTCGTCTGCATGCAATCAAAGATGGCCGACAACAGGGAGCATAATTCAAT
Organism: Modiolus philippinarum; assembly: GCA_002080025.1. Taxonomy (NCBI): domain Eukaryota; kingdom Metazoa; phylum Mollusca; class Bivalvia; order Mytilida; family Modiolidae; genus Modiolus; species Modiolus philippinarum. Next base: position 75,487 of record MJUU01000234.1, on the reverse strand, counting down.
ATTCGACCGTACCTAGATATTCATTCATATATTTTCTAATCTGAAACTACTTTGCCAGTTGGCCAAAATTGAAAGCATTAGTTCTTGTCTGGTCCTCACTTTCAGGCAGATTCACATCAAAACAAAGATGATCATCAGCCAAACTTGATCAGAGCAGTGGTTGGATGGCTCCTTTAAACTTGAAGAAAGGTCTTAGTGAGTCACTGGGGCTCTTGAAAGCCTCGTGTTGTTCTATTGTGAAAAAGATGTCATGTTGTCGTGTAAAATCGAGTAAAGGTCTTGAGTAGCCGAGTAGAAGTCTGATACAGGTCGGGAATAAATCGGGTTACGGTCGACAAAATCTTATACAGGGAAAAAGAAAGAATCATGTTAGTCGAGTAATGATCAAGTACTAATTGACTTGATCTGGAAGCGACTCTGCATAAATTGAGAGGCAAATAAGTCAAAGTCAGGTAGAGAAATCGGAATGATCGGCTATAATTTTGAAACTCGATCAAGACCGATCACTTTTCGACCTCTTCACGACAACCTCGATCAAACCCCCATTGATTCCCGACCTGTTCACGACGTATAATGCACACGACCTCTTCAAGATATTTTTTGACATGTCAAAAATATTCGGGAACACAGCTCGAGTTTAACAGAGTTAGTAAGATCGCCCCAATTTGGTTAGTAGAACGAACACGAGCATTCAAGATCAGTGTACCGACCGATGAATATTCATAAATATTCATAGATCGAGTTCGGTCGAGTTGCCTTGATCGGCAGTGTAAACCTACCAAAACAAGGTTAATTAACTTTAAAATTGCTGTTATTTGTAAGGCATTGTCCGTCTGTCCGTCCGTCAACATTTTTTAAATATATAAAAAATATGATATTTTAGCCCTTGATCTTCTACTAAAATTTTCACTAACTATCAGAATAGAAACTCGTGGTTTTGTTCAATTGGCTAAGTCGCATTTTTTTTGGAAAACAAAGAAAAATAAATCCTGTATATATGACTTTATTTTATTCTTAACCACGGTGACTTGGCATATGTTTTATCAATTTACACATGACCTTTAGGAAATAAAAGATGAAAAAAAATCAGAGAAAAGGGCTATCAGTCTATGCCTTAAAATAACAGATTAGAAAGTATGCTTTTGGGTAATAAATTAAATAAGTAATCCGGGGTGAAATGTCTGAGCACAATGACATTTTACTACAAATAGCAAAACAATGCGTTCCTGGGTGCCAATAAACATGTTTTTGACATTTATCATTTTGGGTATACCATCAGTTTCACAGAAAGTTTGTAAAACATCACTTGAAGGGTGATTCTAAAACGTGTAAGGGAACGGAACGATTTCGTTTCTTCTTTTAGTAAGTATCCTATGAATATTTTCTAATTCAAGAAACGAAACAGTTCGTTCCGTTTCGTTTCGATTCATTTCTGTATTTTAGTTTCGTTTCTTGATTTTTTCTTCCTGTGTAAAAGGGGCAAAGGTTCTTGGTGTAAAGTCTTTTATTCCAGCTTTATTTTTGAGAAACACTCTGAAAGAAGCTGCTTTTCCCGTTCATGGGTTATTTTTTTCTATAGTTCATGTGTCATGAATAAATTCATGCATTAATAAAGTTATTTATTCTAACCTAGCTCGTGCAATTTTTTTTCGAACAATCCCAATTCCCGCGTTACGCTAGTACCTAATGAGAACAGCTACATTGACAAAAACATTCTATAAAAGCCCTGTCCTTGATAAACTGGAGTATCGTGTGCGTTTTTGTTTTTGTCACATTTACATTCACTCCATATCCTTTCATTTTTCCTATTTAGAACATATATTTAACGGCTTCATTGACAATTGGAATGGATCCGACAAAAGATGAATATTAATGAAGCATTTCGAACATAGGACCTTCAACTTCGGGGCGAGAATTGGCCCACCTAATTGCACTGGTCTTGTTGTAGGCCATAAAGTCGAAATTTGTTGGAAATGTCTTTATTCTTTAGCTTTTATTCTGTACATTTGTCTTTTGTACCTCTATTTAATGACCTTGGCTCACCTAGCCCATGCCAAAATAAGCTTTTGTCATCACTTACGTTGTCTCTGAAATTAATTAGCCACTTGGAACCAAACTTTGTCACAATAGTCCTAAGATGGTCCCTTTAAAAACAGTTTACCTCAACCAAGATGGCTGTCATGCAGCGGGTATCATAGCGTAACACTGAACCTTATAAAAACAAATTCAAAGATCTTTTACTCTAAAACTACTTGGCAAATTGGAACCAAACTTGGTCATAATAGTCCTTATATGGTCCCCTATAAAGATGGTGTTTTTTTTCAGGTCCACACTAAATTCATGATGGCTGCCAGCGGGAAACATAGTTTAATATTGGACCCATTGGGAACAATTTCAAAGATCTGTTCCTCTGAAACTACTTGACCAATTGGATCTTAACTTAGTCACAAAGGTCCGAAGATGGGTCTTTTTGAAAATTTGCGTCGGTGGTCTTATTGTCTGTTCAAAAACAATTGGTTACTTAGCTAAGTCGTTATAAAGAGATACTAAGTGATACTAAGTCGTTATAACGAGTTAACTAAGTCGTTATAACGAGATACTAAGTCGTTATAACAAGACACTAAGTCGTTATAACGAGTTAGCTAAGTCGTTATAACGAGATACTAGGTCGTTATAACGAGATACTAGGTCGTTATAACGAGATAAAAATAAAACACCACCTGGCACTAACGGACTTCCGTAATTATGAAATTTCTCATATCGAGTTAAATAAATTTTGCAAATGTTTGAAAACGAGGCTGGCCGAGCTTTTAAATACTCAAAATTTATTTAACAAGATGTGAGAAATTTCATAAGTAACGTGTTTAAGTTGTAGAAAATGTTACTCTAATGACATAATGTAAAACACTGAGGATTATGTTCCGAATAGATTTGGTTGGAAATTTCACGCGAGTTGTTCTCTCACTAGAGACGAAAAATATTTTATCACACCTGTCCATGATATGCTGCATATCTCATTCCATTCATGTTTTCTTAAATAATTTGGTTGACATAAGATTATAAATGTTATTTTATTTTCCATAGAACTGGAGCAGTTCCAGTATTTGGCTCAACGACAAGAGTCAAGACAAAACATTGCTGATATCAGACGTATAGGTAGAGAAGTGTTTTCGCATGTAGGTATTAATGTTTGTTGCTTTATCACCCTTTTTACGCTTACTTTTCTGAAAAGATATATTCACAGAGAATTTTTTCATAGATTAGTATCAAGTAAAGCTTTGTTTACTTCCATCACTTCAGTTTTATATGTTTTTGGGATTAAAGATATTTTTGTCACATATGCTATCAAACAAAGGATACGAAATCTCGCAACGAATTGTTATTTTCGGTTTTGTCTTTGCCATTGTGATAGAAAGAGATTAATATTTGTTTTTCAAACCTTTAGCTTATCCTTATTTGAGTGTAGAGAAGTAGCATGTACCATAGATTTTAATTGGTTTTGTCTTAAAAGTTAGTCTCTCGACAGTTATTTTTGGTAATTTTGTTATTACCCCTGTATACTACAGATACTTCCATATCGGTCTCACTCCTTCACCTTCAACAGAGACAGACTACAAACCAGGATGTATTAAGGACATATCCAACCGTTTCTTGCTATATTTTCATTTTCATAACTTTCAGATATATTGTAAAACAAGTGTCGAGGATTAAAAAAATGACCAAGAAAATATTGGGTCGCCGATCTTGTTTCTATGGAAATCGACCTTAAACTTTGATCATTTTTGCGTTATGGAAGAAAAATTAAGTTCTAGTTTAAGTTAAGGCTTTAAGGATTTACAGAAAAATTGATTTGATTTAAGAAATTATGTTATATTTTTATTAAATAAAAGAGTATATAGCACGTATAACGAAAAAAGTTGTACGAAATGTACAGTCAAATTTACAATATTTTAAAGACTTCTCATTTTGTCGATTTTATGAAATTCTTATATTGTGTTCTTCTAAGAATAAGCTACTCAAAAATGGCAAAAACAATATAGGTCACCGAGTTAGTTAAACAGTAGATCATAAAAATATGCAACTTTTTACAAATCTCCCGTCGGTAACCCGCACAAAGTCCTCCAAATAGGAAGGCACAAATTACCTTTCCTCAAAAACAATGGGAATAACTTTGTGACGTTACAGTTATCGACGTCATATTCCCGGAAAAAAACTGCATTCGTCTGTGTTTTCTATTAGCTCCCCTGAAACTATTGGATATGCCCTTAAAAACGCGATGACATTTTCCAATATTTAACTTCCCATTTATTTGTAGCAAATTTCCAAAAGCACCGGAATATAGAGTTTACATTGACAAACTCATTCGATATTCAAGGATGCGTGGTTCCTTGATAGAGCACGGTTGCTCACAAATAGGCTACTTAAAGAAGGGTATGTAATCCATGACTTGAAGTCATGACTGCAAAAGTTTTACGGCCGACGTCATATTTTTGCCATTTAAAAGAGTGTTTATTTTATCTATTGGATTCTGATAAGAAAAAGGAGATGCTTACTCCAACGGTATACATGTCTTACCTATGGTTTTGATAGGGCCCGTGTTGTTTATCTGTATGTGTGTCCTCATTTTTCTTTGCTGCACTATGCTTGTGTTATGTATTTGTTTCTTTGTGCTTCCGATGTCGTCTACAGTGTTCTTTTAAGTTATGTCTTTGTCGGTTTATGCTTCTCAAACTTTTACCGTAGTACTGTTTTAGGGGAAGAGAAGTAACATTTACATGATGTATCTTGGATTTAAATTGGTGTTGTCTAAGCGTTAGAACATGACATTTGCCAATTTTCACACCATTACCCACATAATATTTGAGTTAATGTGACGGGTACCACGCGTAACGCGTATTATTCTTATCCTGAGAGAACATAATACCTCTATTTAATTATAAGGGCGTTGGATTCACATAGTATTGCCTTTTTTCGGTGTTCTTGTTCATTTTTAGCTCACTTCACTCAAAGGGTCAGTGTGAGCTATTGCCACCACTTGGTGTCCGTCGTCCGTCCGTCCGTTAAACTTTATCATTTTCATATTCTCCTCTGAAATTTAACCAAACTTTACAGAAATGATGTATGGAAGGTCCTTTACAAAGATTGCTCATTTCATTCCGATCCGACAAAAGAGATGACCACTAGCACGAAACTTAGTTTTAATATTGGACCCTATGGGAAAATTACATTTTCATCGTCTCCTCTGAAACCACAATTAGATTAAACCAAAACTTTACAGAAATGATGTATAAAAGATCCTTAACAAAGATTGCTGATTTCGTTTTAATCCGACTAAAAACATGGTCGTTAGCTTGGAACTCAGGTTTAACATTTGACACTTTGGGGTAAATCACATTTTCATCTTCTCCTCTAAACCAACTGATGCAAATTCTATCAAAATTTATAGGAACGAGGTATTGAAGGTTCTTTGCAAAGATTACGCATTACGTGTTGATCTAACAAATAACATATTTCATGCTGTCATGGCGGGATATTGATTAACATTGAACCCTATGGGAAATTTAACATTTTAGTTATCTTCTATGAAATTACTGAAGGAAATTTAACCAAACTTAATTGGATTATGTATGGAACTATAATTAACATACGACCAAATTATTTTTGGTCGTCAGTGTAGACATGGCTTATATTAGAAGCATTTTGTCAGGTGAGCAATTCATTCCCAGTCCCTGAAGCCTCTAGTTGTTTATTTGTTTTGACTGCACCGTGTTGTTTTCATCTGTTTTACATCTGAATTGCCGTTTTTGGATATTTAATCTTAAAATTGCCCCCTTTTTGCCTTTTTGCCTCAGTATTCGTTTACCGATTTATTTGTGACCATTTGGCAGTTTAATTGTCAAAGAGCTCTGCGAATAACTGTAAAGTGTACTCATTTGAAATGAAATTTAGTGTAAGTTTTTGGACATTTTGGCGTTTCTATCCATCGACTAAGCTTTGTTGCTCAATTGGGTATAGCAGGGCTAGCTTATGTAATCAGTTCGGCGTCTCTCGTCCGTCGTCAGTCCGTCGTAAACTTTTCATTTTCTTATCTGAAACTATCGGGCTAATGCGAACCAGAAGTCCAGCTCAAATCAGCGTGTTAAATGCTTTTCTTTAAATCAACAGAAAGTATATTGCTTGACATATTTTCTTCCTCAGCATTTTCTATATAATCGGTAAAATACCTTGCTTAATGAAAACTGTTTGATAACTGTGAATTATTTTTCGGAAGTTTTTTAAGTCTAAACTCTAGACATTTTCTCGTCAATTTATGATTAAAATTTGTGTTGTCTTTATAAATGTTCATTTTACTTTAGATTTTTCCTTAACAAAAATGAATAAGACAATTCAATCTATCATATGTCGGATTTTTAGCTCACCTGACCCAAAGGGTCAGTGTGAGCTATTGCCATCACTCAAGTCGTCCGTCCGTTAACTATTCATATTTTCATCTTCTCCTCTAAAACCGCTGAAGCAAATTCAACCAAACTTTACAGGAATGATGTACTTAAGGTCGCTTATTTCGTTCCGAACTGATCAAATACATGACCGCCAGCACGGAACGTAGTTAAACATTGGACCCTTTGGGGAAATCATATTTTCATCTTCTCTCCTCTGAAACCACGGAATCAAATTCAACCAAATTTTACAGTAAAAATGTTCTTAAGATCATTAACAAAGTTTGCTCATTTCCCTTCGATCCGATAAAAACACGGCTGCCAGCATGGAACATAGTTTAATATTGGACCCTATGGGAAAATCGCATTTTCATCTTCTCCCCTGAAACCGCTGAAACAAATGTAACCTCACTCAGCAAGAATAATGCATGGAAGGTCCTTAACCAATATTACTCATTTCGTTCCAATCCGATAAAAAGATGGCCGCCAGTGCAGAACATAGATTTAACATTGGACTCCGTGGGAAAATCATATTTTCATCTTTTCCTCTGAAACCAATGAAGCAAATTTAACCAAACTTTACAAGAATGATGTATGGAAGATCCATAACTAAGATTGCTCATTGTTCTGATCCCTTAAAAAACATGGTGGCTAGTGCGGGACATAGAATCCTATGGGAAAAATCTTCATTTTCATCATCTACTCTGAAACCATTGAAGCAAATTTGACCTAACTGTATTGGAGTAATGTATGGAAAGATCTTAATAAAGAATACTTATTTTGATTGAATCTGACAGAAACACGGATGCGAGAAGAGATTAACATAAGACCCTACAGAAAAAAAACATTTTGGTTATCAGCATAGGCATGGCTAAGAAACATCTTTGTCAGGTGAGAGATACAGGCTCAGCATCTTCGCTAGCCAAGGGTTACGAGAGGAGCGGATCGTAACCCTTGGCTAGCGAAGATGCATGCTCAGTAGCTGAGCCTATATTTAAAAAAAGCTGCCAGGGGGACATTCTGAGCGGGTGACGGTGATATTTTTTCCACTGTTACCTTCTGTTCATGGTGCAATGATTTTCAAAAAGTGATAAAGAAACATTCAGTATAATAATATAAATATCGTATAGCTGGGAGGTTGAAAGAACAGATTATTACCCCCTCGAAAAAAAACATTGCCAGCCTCTGGTTCTCATCGGTTGACAATGTTTTCTCGGGGTAACAATCTGCTCTGTCACCCTCCCAGCTATATGTTATTTATATAATATTGTATCTGATTTAAAAAAAAAAATAAAAACGGAAAAATTAGTATGCCAAATTTACAGAGTAATTCATTACTCATTACTTTAATCGTTATAATGATCATGTTTTGTATTTGTAGAACTTTTACAAACCAAGGGCAACCTGGTCATCACCTAGAAAATATGGGTTTGGATCCTGCGGGTACAAGGAGTTTGAATCATGCGGAGACAGAGAGTTTGAATCATGCGCCGACAAAGTATTGAAGGCTGCAAAGATTTTAGAAGATCTTTTACCAAAATACATAAACCGCCATGTTAAGGATGAAGAAACCCAGACTGCTCTTTTATGTTCTAACAATGTATACACACAAACAGATGGAGGAACAACTGATGTAGATATAGTGGATTTAACCAATTTAATGACACATACAGCAGAGACGGTTCCAGGTATTTCAATTATTAAACTAAATTCTGTTTCCCATCCGATAATTCATAATTTTTTACTCTGTCGACTTAATATTTATATATTTTGACACAGAATCTTTGATGAAGATGTAGAAATATCATATACTTCTATGTGGTCCTTGAAATTTAAATGGACATTATTTTAAACGGCAATTGTCATGAAGAATAACAAACAATCTTATGTACCTTTCACCAGTTTAGAAATAAAGCCTCTCTTCGACGGACATGAGCTTTTATTGTGAACTAAATCGCACTCCCATCAGTATATAAAGAGTTTCAGTAGTTGAACATTTTCGTTTTTTAATATGTAATTCCTAAAAAAGCCGACTTCAAGTCGATGCAAAGAGTGCACAATGCATTTTATTCTTACGTACCTTGTCGTCTGTGGGATAATGCAATCCTTAAATCGTTTTACTTACATGACAAAACTAGTTTAATAAAAGTACTCCTGGCGTCAGAAAAATACACGACAAGAAATTAAGTTAATGCATTTAATATTTGAAGAACACTTTTTCACAATAAGCGGAATAATATCTATGGCCGCAGATGAAAATTTTTTTTATCAGTTACAGGGAGACAAGACCGATAGCCATGTAGTTGGAAGAGCATATCGGTGACCCTATGTTAACATAGATGTCGATTATCTCTCTTACGTACAAGAATGGAATAGGACAGAGACACTCCCTTCCGTTTACACATATCCTCGAATAGAAAACTGTCCCTTTGATATTTTACTGACTGATTTCTACGATTGTATAAAAATGTGCAAAGGTGACACCTCCCTTTTGGTACCAAAATGGAGGGGATTCCTCTCGGTAACAAGAGTGAAACCACGAATAGTACTTATCCCCTCCACCATACAGCCGGTAGGGGTGACGTATATGCCAGAAAGAAACGTTCCGAGTCCGTTTTTTTTTGTCTCCCTGAACCGCCAAATGAATGGACTTCGAAGAAGCCCATCCACCGCCAAAAAACTTTCCGCGGCCAAAAGTTATAAGATTATTCAGCTTGGAATGTATTTCCCTTTCCTAATACAAATGTTTCTAAACCCCCTTGTAAAGTATTTAGAAATATTCCAATTCCAAGCTGGGAAAGATGTGTGCCGTCATGTCGGAATAGGTTAGATTCGTTTGCAGTAATAGATTGATGTCTCAAGATGTATTGGTTCTCTTGTCTCATGAAGGATCTCACAGCACCATTTACTCTTTTGCGTGATTTTTCTACTACCTTTGGTCTTAATGTGCCGTGCCAATATAACCTTTGGAGCATATCCGACCAAATTATATTAGTGGATGGTGTTAACGCTTTGATTCTCAAGAAAGAACATTTAATATTTTCAATAAGTTCTTTAGTTCGCTCCATTACCAAGTCATTGGCTCCCAAATGGACAAGAATAAAATTTGGTCTTGATTTCTGTTTCAATTCAAATTCGACCTGTGGATCTAAATCTGCCCAATTCATACCAGTTTTTGTCATCCAAATGATATAAACATTTATTCTGTTTAGCCCTAGATTTTATCCACCTGCACGTTTGCTTGCTGCTTCGCCGGCCCAATGGGGTATTGAAGATACGACAATTCTCTGACCTGAAAACTAATACTAGCAAGGCAACCAAAATTAGTTAGGAAACGACGAATCATTTTTTTTTAATAACGGAATTCTGATAACTAGTAAAAGCATCTGAGGACCATCTTCCCCATTTTTTGATTGTGTCATCACTAATTCCCCTTAATTTTGCCTCTGAGGCCGCATCGATTCTGAAAGAGTGAGATTTAAATTTATCTGCATCTGGTTCGTTTAAGAAGGAAACTGCCTTACGTAAAACCGCAGAAACTTGATAACGAATTAAAAATGACCTATTAATGTGTATAAATAGTTGGTGGCAGTTTGGGAGTGAAGGTCGGTTTTATTAGTACTTCTTTAAACATAGCACAGGACAAATTATGTCACTTCCATGGTATCTGTTGACAACTATGCAATTAGAGTAACCCCGCTGATCTGTTTTAGATTTACGAATGAAAACTTTAAGTTGATTTGTTGTTAGTGATATATCGGAAATTAGAAGAGATGTTGATGTAGAATGAATCCCATGATTAACTGTAAATTCCCCCACCCGCAGGAAGGCAAAGAATGCTAAAAGAAATGCAGACTTGAACAATAGGTATTCATAGTTGGAAGAACATACGTGCTGAAGCGCATTTACTATTTTCTTTAGCAGTGGTAACGTGATAGGTACCCTGGTATCTTTACGGGGATTATCCCGGACCACTCCCTCCAGCATTTTTGCAATTACAAAATTTTTTGTAGTATCATTCAGATTTAGAATTTTTTGTGAAATCGAGATTCCACTAACATAAGAACGAATTGTTGCTGGAGCAAATTTCTTCAGTGACAAGTAAGCAATGAATTGTACTAACTGGTTGACTGGGACCGGCCAAGATGTATCCAAACCATACAGCTCCTGAAAAGATCTTAAAATGGATCTTGCCCTCCCGTAGCTTTTCCATGCCAGAGCACTCGAGAATAGTCGTGATGACTCTTCATTTATAGATTCCACACTTGGTTCGGTATGGGAGTTGGTGTTAATGAAGCGTTTGGAGCAAGTTGCCGGAATCGGGACCACTGACAACGAGAAATAGAGTCAGCTAAAGAATTGGATTTGCCTTCAACAAAACGAGATTTTATTAATATATTCTCTTTCAGAGTTGTTAAAACAAGTTTCCTAACCAAAACCATAACTTCAGGTGATTTCGAAGACTTTTTGTTAAGGATGCGAACCACAGCTGCATTGTCGCAATTGAAAATTACTTTTTGATTTTTCAGCCGAGAGCTCCATGTTATGATTGCAGTCATGATAGGAAACAGTTCAAGAAATGTGATTTTTGATAATAAACGCTTTTCAATAAAACTAAGTGGCCATCTGTCATGAGCCCATTCCCCTTGAAAATAAATGCCAAAACCCAACGTAGCGCCACCAGCACTATCAGTGAAAAATTCCAGTTCATTGGTTGAGGTCCATAAAGGCTCAGGCATAATAGTCACGCCATTATATTTGTCTAAAAATTCTTCCCAAATTAAAAGATCAGCTTTCAGGGAATTGGACAATGCTGTTTCTTCACGCCTTTAGTGGAGTCGATAAGCCTTCTGCAGAAGGCCCTGTCAGGTATTATAACCCTGCAAGCAAAATTTAATGAACCTAGTAGAAACTGCATTTCCCTTAGTGTAACCTTTTTACTAGTGATAACTGACGAGACTTTTTGTTTGAGTTCATTAAGTTTATCAAGGGGAATTCTCTGTATCAATTTCGATTCCCAAAAATGTGAGACACGTAGTCGGTGGTATTGTTTTCTCATCGGCTATCGGCACTCATAACTTCTGGAAATTTTCCAACAAATGTTTGCATTGACTGGTGCCAGGGGTACCCAAAAATAGGAAGTCATCAAGATAATGTACTAAAGCTCCGCCTTTATTGGTGGACAACACTAGCCAATGAATGAAACTCGCAAATTCTTCAAACAAAGAGCAGCTGATAGAGGCACCGAAAGGGAGACATTTATCAAAGTAATACATTCCATTAACTTTAAAGCCAAGTAAATCAAAATCTGCAGGGGAAATTGGCAATAGCCTGAATGCAGATCTTATATCGGACTTACTCACTAAGATGCCACGTCCAAATTTTTTAATCATTTCAACAGCATCATCTGTATTTGAGTAAATGACAGAACATTTTGTTGGATCTATAAAATGACAATATGACTGGTTGTTCGTTTGCGCTTTTCAAATTTTTTGTGTCGGTTGGAAGGCGTGGACCTGAGTAAAGCAAAGAAAAACCAAACTTAAAGCCTGAAAGAAGATGAAAAGCTGTCTTTTGGTCGGGATAATGACGTAAATACAAATTAAAAACATTCACAGGGGAAAAACCAAGAGAATATATAGGACAGGAATAAAAGCCCTGTCCTTGATAAACTGGAGTTTTCTATGTATCGTGTGCGTTTTTGTCATATGTACATTCACTCCATATCCTTTCATTTTTCCTATGACTGTATGTTTTGCGGTTAACGCCGTGTGCAAAAGTAGACGGGGTGTTGCCCACCACATCCTGAGCACGCATGCCTAAATCTACAAGGGTTGAACATACAGCGTTTCCCTTTTGTGTTATACACGTAGCACGTTCTTGTTGCCGGGGGTTGGCTCTGTCCTCGAAAGGAATTGACGGGAGTGCTAGGGGAGGGATTTCTAGATTTTGGAAAAGAACTGCTTGTGTTGGAGTTTTTCGAGTCCTTGTTATTCCCGCATCGTTGTCGAAATGTAAAATGCCCACAAATCTTGGTTGACCAAACCCCATGAAGAATTGGGTTTTCGGGCTTTCCTTAATCGGACCTGTTCATCATATGTTAACCTTCCATGTGATTTGCTCGCGGCAAAACGAATATCCCTTACATACTTCAACAGCTCCTGACCCAAATGACTGTTTTTCTCTAGTAAAACACTCATATAAACCATAAAGGCGCTTGTCCAAGAATGAATATTTGTTATTGGACGGGTTGGGCCAGCTTCAACTTTCATTCGGCCACTTCGTATAACTAAGTCGCCATCTTGGTCAGGAAAGTTGGCTAATTCCCTTGGGGATTTCAAAAGGGTACTAAGATCAACGAATTCAGTTCCTTTATTTGATTGGTATATGGCACCCGACCTCATCGTATACGCTTTCTTCTATAGATGGCAAATTTTGAATAAACTGAACCGATTGTTCGGAAGTTACTGAACTACTTTGGGCATGGAGTAAATCATGCAAGTTAACATTTTCATTAAAATCAATAGACTCACCAACAGGACACGAGGTGTTGCCGGATGGTCTCCCTGCGACCGACTCTTGGAAAATGGCGGTTCCCCGTCTTATCCTTTGATCTTCGTCTGATTGTGTTGGATGTCCAGTGTTCCCACCTCCAGAAGTTTCATTTTCTCTCCCTATTCCTACCGGTAATATCTGCTCTTGCGATTTTCCTTGACCTGTAGGTTGAGTCTTTCTTTTCTTCTCTGCAGGCTGACCTCCTGATGGTTTTGTCTTCTTCTTGTTCCTGTAGGTCTTGACGGTGTTCCTCTATTTGGTTTTGATCTTGGCATCTTAGCGTTGAAGCGATTGTTACAAATTTGAATGTTCACAACAAAAATCTCAATTTACGAAAATGTCTGACTTGAAAGATTTAAACGTTAAAGTTCACATCAAATTTACTGACTCGTAATGAATGGATCTAACACAAATTAATAAAACAAGCCTTTCTAACAGATATGAAAATTTCCAATGAAACAATATCATTAACTACGTGTCATTAACCCAAATGTCAATTTATACTTGGGGGCGTTACGCTTGTCAACCACTTGTAGTTACTACATCTGAAGCATGCATGGAAATGTAGTTATAAATATAAACACCTCCATGCATGCTACAAACAAACACGCCAGGTGCCTTATTAAATTCAATTATCTTGAGAGGGATAATTGCTATTATAATTAACGGAAGGATAAATGAACATGAGACCATAACACATATGTTAACTCCAACTGCAATAATTTAAATGAGCTGTATGACCATTTCGGAAATTAATTCCTCATCAGGAGCACTAGAACCCAAACGATTTTAAAAGATGTTTAAAATGCATCAAACCAAACGAAATCCGAATAATCAGTAATATCAAAAATAGCTAAGGACAAAACTACGATGGAGGAAGTTAAACCTTAGGTTTTAGAATTTATACATAAATTTAGATACTAGTAATTGAATCAATTGTACACATGAGATATTATCTTATGTACAAGTACACCATATCTAAGAAAATAAAGAGTATACATCTCTACCACGGGTAATTGTTTTACCAACTCTACACTGCATTCAATGACAAACTCCTGTATTAAATATTTAACGGAAGAATATGGAGTAAATGAACATGAGACCAAAACACATATGTTAACTCCAACTGAAATAATTTAAATGGGCTCTATGGCCATTTTGGAAATTAATTCCTCATTAGCAGCACTAGAACCAAAACATAGGGAATCCATAATTTTGCCCGTTTAAAAATGTTTTAAATGCACTAAACCAAACGAAATCCGAATAATCAATAATATCAAAAATAGCAAAGGACAAAACTACGATGGAGGCAGTTAAACCTTAGGTTTTAGAATTTACATAAATTTTTATACTAGTAATTGAATAAATTGTACACATGAGATATTATCTCATGTACAAGTACACCATATCTAAGAAAAATAAACAGCATGCATACATCTCTAACACTGGGAATTGTTTTACCACACTGCATTAAAAGACAAACTCAGGTATTGAACATTTAACGGAAGGATATAGAGTAAATGAACATGAGACCATAACACATATGTTAACTCCAACTGCAATAATTTAAATGAGCTGTATGGCCATTTCGGAAATTAATTCCTCATCAGCAGCACTAGAACCCAAACATAGGGAATCCATAAGTACACATGTATACAGAGTCACATACACCTATAGCAATAATTTCCAATCTTGGTTTACATGCATGCATGCTGTTGTATTATATTGTAATTAAGGAGAAGACGATCTAAGTTTGATTAACTTGTGTCTTATCCGTTTTGCTTTATGTGTTTTGAGCAAATAAAATACGTTTAAATCACATACAAAACTGTATGAGAAGATTAATTGCCAAATATACTAGAACCGTGAAATGTCCAGAATGTAAAGAAAGTTGAACAAAATACCACTGTACGTGACATTGTGTCCTGTCCGTCCGGTCGTTACCATATTTAAACCTACCAGGCGGTTACATGTGCAAGCGTCTTTTTTCCAGATACTAGTAAATGATGAGACAATTTCGGCTGGGCAGAAAAAAAAATACATCATTGCTTCTGTTGTCAGTTTGGTGTACCATGTTTAGTTCATTGCAGTTTTAGTCAGGTCAAGTTTGCGTATTTAGTGATTTTTGAACAGTATAATTAGAATGTTCATATTTATTATTGAATTACATATTTTCTTAATTTCTATTTTCGAATTTTAAGTAGTAATAAATACGCATTCAAAATAGCAAATGAAATATATATAGATTGTTGCTACTTCAGCACAACATAAACTCTTGTATATTGCTGGTTATACCAGTAAAATATATATTTTTTACAGATGATTGTATAGAAAATGTTGAGGTGTTCATGAAATCCTGTTTAGACAAGCTTCATAAAAATTATACAGAGGTGAGTTCACATTCATAAATATATATATTGAAAAACATACAATGTATGTTGTAGAAAAGACACTCGATCGGATTGTTTACTACTCTTCCTTGTTCTTTTTATATATATATTTATTGTTAAACTACCCCTTTACACCGGGGGTACCAACCGCCAGGGTAGAAGCAGTGGTGCGTCAATAATAAAACATAATAATACAATAAAAGAAACATATGTACAGAGTTCTTATAAAATATATTTATAATTAATAGCATAAAAGTCCCTGAACTACTTGTATTGTTAAAACACAAACGACAACAGACTTCAGATAAGAATTATAACTCATTTAAAAAGTTTACAATAAAAACTACATGATGTTTATGTTTACAAACTCGTTTCTAATTTTAAAACATTCTTTAAGATAATACATTCCATAAATATCATAAAAC
Source organism: Modiolus philippinarum (assembly GCA_002080025.1). Lineage (NCBI taxonomy): Eukaryota > Metazoa > Mollusca > Bivalvia > Mytilida > Modiolidae > Modiolus > Modiolus philippinarum. Next base: position 59,680 of record MJUU01000234.1, on the reverse strand, counting down.
TGGCCAATATCGCCATTAAAGGCATAACCAATATCGCCAACTAAAAATTGAAGCCTGGCTCTAGGCGACAGTTCTTCGAAGCTAAATACAAAAGGAAGACTGGAGGATAGTTCGATAATTTCTTTAAAGATATTTTCTCGATAAGACGCCAGAGATGGCCAGTGCAAAAGTAAATGCTCGAGATCTTCGCGGCTAGCGCTGCATAACGGACACGCTTCGTTATCAGCCAAATTCATACGGAATAAATTAGATTGAAGCGGAATAGTATTGGTTCTTGCCAATAACTTTAATCGTGACGAAAAAAAGTCATTATTAAAAAGATATCTCTGCTTCACAGTGTCTATAAAACAGTGACGATAGAAGTCAAGAGAAGACTTCTCAAATATATCTGAAAGAAGTGATTTTCTTGTAGCGACACCGTGCCATTTCTTAAACATGCTTGGATCAAAATTGCAATTTTGGGGGATAACACGAGAAATCATTGAACATACTTCTGTTTCATAATCCCATAAACCATTTGAGACATGGGACAATTCGTTGTATATAATTTTACATAATCTACTGTCTGGGAGGGTAGAGAACTTTCATAGTAAGACACTTTCTGTCTTTCGATGAAATTACAGATAGGTTCCCATCCCAACTCTAAAAACAATGCAGATTTCGGGATCGATAAATTAGTTCAAAAAATTATTTTTGCTGCTCGATATTGCCATCTTTCCAGGGCATCTCTGCTTTGTTTTGTAAGAGGCAGCCACACTGAACAAGCGTGTGTAAGGGACGGTCGTATAACCGAATTCCACAATGCGTTCCCGAAATTCCCCGGTTAAAGTCACCATGTTCACCCAGCACATGGGCCAAGTAATTAAGTTGCCGCTCAGCCTTATCTTTTAAAAAACTATTAACGTGGAAGTTTGATTTTAAGGATTTATTTAGAAAATATCCTAAATACTTATACTCTTGTACTAATTCAAGAGCATCATTTCCAAGTTTTAATTGTCCTTCAATATGGGTTGATCTACCAATTTTCATAATTTTCGATTTCTTTGAATTAAACTTTAAATTCCATTTCATAACAAACTCACATGACAAATCTAAAAGTTTTTGCAGGTCTTCAGGGGAATTTGCTATGAGAACAACATTGTCAGCAAATAGGAGACAGTTTATAAGGTTGGAGGTAATCTCAACATATATATACCGCTGGCTTCAATCATACTGACAAGGTCGTTCATTAGAACCGAGAAAAGTGTCGGAGATACCTGCTTCACTCCGTATTCCTGTTCGAACCAGTTCGACTCATAATCACCGAATACAACTTTATTATCTACGTTTTTATAAATGTCACGAATTAACCGCCAACATTTTCCTTGTATTCCGTGCTTCCACAGAACAGAGAAAAGACCTTCGCTCCATACTCTGTCAAAAGCCTTGGATAAATCCAAGAAGGCCAGGTAAATTTTTGCCGAATTTTGCAATGAGCAAATTCCTTGCAAAGAGAAAATATGGTCCTCGAGGGGACGATCTTTGCGGAATGCCCCTTGACTCTCCCCAAGAACGTTATGTTTTTCGATATGTGACGTAATGACTGTCTCAAGTGACTTTGATAAACAAATGAAGGGATATGGAGTAAATGTACATGGGACAAAATCCCTGTAAATACGTGGTAAGATTAAGCAAATGGAACAACGCTTTGATTGTTGTTCTTCATCTTGAAGTCACTATGAGAACGTTTTATATACATTTGAGGATAAAGTAACACCACGGTAATTGTCTAAATCAGTTTTGGAACCTGATTTATGTATCGGTTTGATAAGACCTTTTTGCCATTCACGTGGAATGCACTCTAAATCGGAAATGAAAGTAAAAAGATCACTAAGAGATTTAACCATAATATCACCATCGTACTTTAAAAATTCATTAGGGAAGCCGTCCACGCCAGGTGCCTTTCCGTCCTTTAGGGAACGAAGAACGCTTTTGATTTCGTCCCTAGAAAACATTAACGTTTCCATGATTTCATTTTTACAATTACTTGGACTGGATAGATGTCGGAGATTTGACTGTTAAATTTCCGACTTAAATTCAGTATCAATCGTAGCATCTTTTCCAATTCTACTAAAATGCTCGCGAAGACACGAGTTTATACCGTCACAGTCATCAACCATTCTGTTTTTATCTAATGGATCAAGCAGTTGACTAGGAAAGCTAACTTCTTTGGAACCTCTTAGCAGGTTCCAAAAAGTCTTGCTTTTTTTCTTGGCAGAGATGCAACTATTGGACAAGAGTTTTTCTTTTTTGGCAAATTCTTTTCGTTTGATTGCATCTTGCAACTGTTATTTACGTTTTCTATATAACTGTGAAATTTGTTGTCCTAATTCGGAATCGTGAGACCTATTTTTGTTATGTAGCCGTTGAAGTCTATTAGCTGTGCGTCTCGATTTAAGCATTCTATCTAAATGTTTGTCCAAAAAATCTCTGTGGTTTACGACCCTCCCCGTCTTTTTAATAACCGATTCGGCTGCTGCATTGACCTTATTTTTCCAACTTTCCCATATATCGTCTACATCAGTGTATACGTCGGCCCAATTTTCTGGAAAACTATCTTCCAGATTTTTCCTGAAAGGATTCCCAATTTACATCATCGTTTAATTTCCAAAAATACTCACTGCTTTCGGTCTTCTTTTGTTTACACGATGTGTTCTTAGCATCAAACGATACACAGAATAACGTGATCGCTATGTAAATGAAAAACACCCGTTTCATCTATTAATACGCTGTTAATATCATATGATAGTTTATGTGATAATAGAATATAATCAATACAAGACTTTTGATTATTCATTATTCTAGTGTAATATCCCTCACAACGTCTGACAGCGTTGGCAAAAATCAAATTTGCCGCCTCCGTAAACTGAAGAAGTCTTTAAGCCATTGTAGCTCTACGTGTCTTTATTCAAGACAGCTTTACCTGTAAATTCACATTTTGTGAGACATCTACCCTGTGACTGAAAAAGAGAGCAATTTTCTAATAACTCAAATAGGAGTTTGTTGGTGTTATCTTTTTCCACCCCATCGTTTGGGCAATAAACGACACCAATAGCGGTTTTTAAGCCGTTGATGCGTGTTAAGATCTACAAACGTTCAAAATTACCATTTTTACTATCTACTAAGTTATCATCTAGAATTTGCAAATCTTTTTTAATACAAATACCAATCCCTCCTTTTTCTTTACTTTGTTTACGGCACTTGCCTATCCAGCTGCAACCGTTATGAAGACTCGTAGCTTTACTATCGGACTTCAGAAAAGTTTAAGCTAAACATAGAATATCAACAGAATTATCATTTAAATGTTTGTTTACTTCTTGTAATTTACATCTGATGTCTCGTATATTGAGGAAATCAAAAGTAAAATTTCTTTTTTTCTTTTTATATTTACCTCTGCCTTTTCGATTTTCACAGTTTTTTGTTATTTTAGAGCTGTCGCCCTTAGCGGCGCTCTCTTCTTGGCCCACAACCTAATATAAACAAATTTTCTCTTTATGGCCATACTCATTACAACGTTTACAACCAATAAAATCACCGTGTCTACAATTTCTTGACACATGGTTTGACTCTCCACAGAACCAACACATTATATCTACATTATTACCATGTTCATTTCTAGATTCATCAAATTTCATGTGACGTCTGACTGTATTACCTTGATTTAGTCTGTGTATTACGTCTCTGTTTGTAGCTCTGTTCAGACAGGCTTCTGTCAACATCTCTATGAAAGGGACGTCGCTTCGAAGTAAAGTTGCTACCCTTTCGAGGATTTGATGTGACAGGGCCTTTCCGAACATTTCCCACATTACTTACATTTTTCCGTTTAATACATGAATTTTCCGCCAACTTATCTGTACCCTTTCTGTTAAAATGTATTCCCCCATTGTGATACAACATAGTATTTACAGAACCATTTTTCGTCATTCTCAATGAGCAAGCAATTTTCGTCATTTGCAATTTTATACAAAGCTGTATTAGCATTCATGATATTTCCAAATTTGTCATCAAGCCTTGGACATAACGAAGATATTGCAACATTTTCACACTTACTTTTTGCTGTTTTAACTAATATTTCATAATCTTCTACAAATGTGACATTGTCATACGAATCATTGGTACAATCATTACTACCAACATGTAATATAATAGTTTCATACATTCTATCACATGTCAAGTTCAGCAAAGCAGCCGTAATGTCGGATACGTGACCACATCGTACACAAATAGGATCAGTGTTTAAATGATATGACTTACGGATAATGTCTCTAATAATAGAGCTGCCGGTCAAAAGTGTCCCTTTTGGCTTACTACATGTAACTGTTGTTTTGTCCGTTTCTTGTTCAAGATAACCTTTCTCTGTAGTATTAGACTCTTCTTTAAATATTGATTCATTCGGACCCAGTTTTTTATTAAGTGTTGTAACTTTTTCACGTAGTCTGCTGTTTTCGGCTTTTAGATTTTATACCTCTGTGCATTTCAATGCAAGATCGTCCTCTACTTCCTTGTAGTTCCCTATAAAATCTAACAACATGCGTTCGATGTTTTTTGTTCGAGTTGGCATCATGCGGCACTCGGGACATACCCAGACCCCATTTTCTGCATTATTGTCAATACTAACACATGCTTCGTGAAACCATAGTTGGCATAGAATGCATCTTATCATATCTTCACTTTTTTCTTCGTTGCATATGCAAATAGTCTGTGATGTTTCAGATGCTTTTGTCGACTTTTTCGCCTTCTTCTTCTTATCCTTCTTATTCTGATTTGAAGTGGATTTTTGCGTTTTGAATTTTCGACTGCAGTCTGGTCACCAACTCGTGAAATATTATTCTCACTACCTACGATATCTTTAGCGATTGTTAAACTATCGTCTAATGTGGTCTTCGTAGATTCGTTAGAATGTTCGGGCTCTTGCTCAGACTCCTGTGTAAACGTGGGTTCATTCTGTGAAATAAACAGAATGTTCATCGAGTCTGACAGATGATCTATATCCGGTTCTATATTACTTGTGTCAATATGTGTAGCTTCTCCACTAGTACAATTTGAGTTTTCTCTCGCTAACTGTTGTCTTGTTCGAATTTGGTTTATGTTACCAGTGCGCCTTATGTGGAACTGACTTTTACTTTCATTGTTCAGCGCGTTACCCATGTAATGGCGGGGACTTTCTACTATGTCATCGGTAACTGATTTATCTACCATTTCTTTCATCTCTTTTATCATTAAGTCTTTGTATTTGTGTTTATTGAAATTTTTAAGTTCATCAAGACTTAGTTCTCCGACAATAGTTAGATATTTCGTTCTAATAGCATTCTCTGCTTTAGTGAATGCGTCTCTAATTTCTTTAGGATATTTTAGTATATCCATGAGTACGATCTTTTAATCATTCGTTGTTGGAGTTTAACGGTTGTAAAATTGCTCAAGGCAATATAGTCCAAAGTCCAATCTGGATACGTCGACCGATAGTACCCCTTTACTATATAATCACCCCTATTAAGCTGGGTAACGTTAAGGTACAGGTAATGTTCAAATATCAAAAAAACGTACCTAAACATTATCCTGAACCGGGACAAAACGTTATCCAATGTTAATTAAAACCAGATATTTGTTTACATTTTTCTCAACCGGTTAGACATTATCCAACTGGACTAAACCAATTATACGCGAACTCTTCTTACCTAAACTGTTCGCCGAGAACTCAGCTTAATAGGGTTGATAATATAAGTAGTATTCCTAATGAGTTGTTTTAATGTTTATGTATGTACGATTTGTCAAATGTCTTCAAAGTTCATGAAATTACATAAAATATCTGTTACTCACTATCTCGAATTCCCAGTACATAATAAACAATATTCCGTAGAGAAGAAGTGAAAATATTTTCTAAAAACACAGTAATTTATGAAAATTCCAAGAGCAAATTTCAGTACGTTATTCGCTAAGAACGGTAACTCTAAGTTCTTTACCAATTTCAGCCAGCCACGACTGTTTGTCAATATTCCCTTTTTGTCCAAGCCTCTATCCCTACCTATTAAGTACCATGCGTTGTATAATCGTCTAATTTTCCATCTTAGACATTAACTTTCATGATCTAAAGAAAAGTAGATCAAAAAGAAATTTATTTTTAAATTTGATATAACGTCATTTATCACCAGAAGTTAATAAAATGATAACCAACATGAGTACACACTGGCACAGTCAGGTGAGGTTTTACTGGCACAGACTAAAATCCAACTAAAATTATTTAGATCATGCAAAAATCAGGAGATCTTCATAAAAATCGCAAAGATCCGTCTTAAAACTACCATAGCATCAAATTATTTTTTTCTGTGTACCTCTATTCCACGTTTGCTAAAAGGTAGAGTACATCTACTTACTGCCTTTTTTTCTATAGACATCTCGTATTACGTCAAGAGAGCTTGATATTCGTAAAGGATCACATCACCTAAATAAATGCTGAAATCTTTTTGACAATATTTTGACTGTTATTTCAGCATTTCAAATTGTACTAATTGTGCATCCTAGGTGCCGGTCTATCATGAAGCCGAATTTACAAAACCTCCTAAAAGATAAAAAAGAAAAAAGCTCATCGATAAATTGTTTAATGTCCTTTCAACCAATAACCCATATTTCAGTAAGTACTGGCATCAGGAATAATCTGGTCAACAATGTTGATTTAACATTTAGATCTGTTGCTAGAAATGTATTTGCAGGGGCGACTTAAAACTAGATTTTTTTTACCTATATGACGATTTCAATTTAACTATCGTGAATGCCTAATTCGTGAGCTGTAGTATCATTTTTTCACCAACATACAACAATTCTAACTCAGTAAGATACATAAAAGTAAGAAAACTTCACCAAACAGATATTTGGCTATATTCGAATGTTATTTATACTACAGAGAAACGGGAAAGAGAAAAGGGAGTCTTGGAACACCGGTTTTATCCTACTGCTGGTATTTGTTAGTGGCGGTACAAAGTTTGGCTGTCCCGAGTTTCTATCGCCTTTTTACGTTTGACTTTCGTTTGTTTGTTTTTTTTCTTGTTCAATTCATTTGTGGATTGTGGCCTCTGATTGTATGCTTCCTGCGACATGTACTTTTAAATGTATAACTAGTAAAGTACTACTCCAACTGGAAATGCGGAACAATGCTTAAAATATACATTCTGAGAGTTGTATGAGCGCTGCCAAACATTTAAGTAGAATCACCTTTGCTAGTGAAATTGACTTGTTCCTAACTTCCGTTTTGCCATGGACATATCACTTCTTAAATAGCACATAAGTTTCTACGTGTGGCCATTTCGACAATTTTTGTCTCATCAGTGCAAATCAAAGCAATTGGAACGCCATAATACGAAAGATGTATAAAAGCTGATGAGAACAAACAACCGGTGTGATATAAATATAGAGCCAAAATAAACTAAGGACAGAACTTTACAAATGACCGGTGTGATCTAAATATAAAGCCAAAATAAACTAAGGACAGAACTTTGCATGTATCAGGGAGAACTTTTTGGCTTTCCACAAAATTTTCTTAATTTTAGGTGTTGTAAATTTTAAAATAAAATCGATTTTCTTGCCAGCATCGATGTGCTAACTACTGCACGGATAAATAACATTGGGGAATAACAGTCTATTAGCAGAGGCATAAACCAAGTGGTAACCAAAATTGCTGTTAATAAAGTGGCTCAATATAGCCATTTCGGAATCGTTTGTCTGTTCAGTGCAAATAAATTCAAAACATTTGGAAGACCATAAAAAGCAAGATGTATAAAGCAGATAGAGAGCAAATAACAAAATTACTTTAAATTCAGTTTCTGCATATGACCATTTTGACAACTTATATCTCTTTAGTGCAGATGAAAGCATTTAGAGATTGGAAGCCCCAAAATTTATAAAACCTGATAGAGAACAAATAACCAATAGGATCTAAATGGAAAGCCAAAATTAGCTAAGGACAGAGCTTTGCATGAGGGAGATACTCCTTAGTTTTCAACAAAATTTACAAAAATTTAGATATTGTAAGTTTTCAAATAGAATCGGCTTTCTGGTCAGCACAGAAGTACTGACTACTGGGCTGGTGAATACCCTCGGGGACTGGCAGTCCACAGCGATTGGAAGCCCCAAAATTGATAAAACCTGATAGAGAACAAATAACCAATAGGATCTAAATGGAAAGCCAAAATTAGCTAAGGACAGAGCTATTCGCGAGGGAAACTCCTTAGTTTTTAACCAAAAAAAAATTAGAAATGAAATCGGATTTCGGACCAGTACAGAAGTACTGGACAACTGAGCTGGCGAATGCAATTTAGGACTAACATTCTACACACAGAGGCATCGACCCAGTGGTAATAAACAACAAAATACCGCTGTTACTAAAAAGTCAAATGATCTAAATAACAAGAGGCTCTGAAGAGCTTTTTTCGTTCTCCTGGGCCATGGCTGACACATTACGTCAAAATAATCCAATGTTTAAGGGTCTCATTTTCAAGTTTGTTTATAGACATTGATGTCATATAATCCAAAATTTAACTATGTTTTCTACTGGCAGCTATTTTTTGTGGGGCGCAGACCAATAAACACCTTTCCTCGAAGACCATCTAAGGACCACTGTGCCTCACTTTGGTTCTAATTGGCCTGGTATTTTCAGAGAAGACCTTGAATAAATTACAAGGTTCCAATTGGCCAAATAGTTTCAGAGGAGATCTTTAAATACATTTCCCCATAGGGTTTAATGCTAAACTATGTTTCCCGCTGGCCATCATCTTGGATGCTTTGCGGACATGCCGAACATATTTCAAAAAGGGGGCCAAGTAAGGACCATTGTGACCAAGTATGATTCAAATTGGCCATGTATTTTCAGAGGAGAAGATCTTTGAATATGTTTCCCCATTGGGTCAAATGTTAAAACAACATTCCCCACTGACCGCCATCTCGGATATGACACGGACTTGCCAGACAAATTTTTAAAAGGGGCCACCTAAGGACCATTGTGACCAAATTTGGTTCCAATTAGCCAAGTAGATCTTTGAATATAGGGTCCAAATTTCCACAAAGATCCCCGCTAGCGGCCATCTTGGATGACTTGCGGACTTGCCGGACACATTTTAAAGGGGACCACCCAAGGACTATTGTGACCAGGTTTGGTACCAACTGACACAGTGGTTTCAGAGAAAAAGATCTTTAAATATTTCCCATAGGGTCCAATGTTAAAATCATTTCGCACTGGCGGCCATCTTGGATATTATACGGACTTGCCAGACAAATTTATTAAAAGGGGCCAACTAAGGACCATTGTGACCAATTTTCGTTCCAATTGGCCCAATAGTTTCAAAGGAGAAGATCTTTGAATATAGGTCCAATTTTCCACAAAGATCCCCGCTGGCAGCCATCTTGAATGACGCGTGCGGACTTCCCGGACACATTTTTTAAAGGGGACCTCCCTTGGACTATTGTGACCAAGTTTGGTTGACCAAGTTTGGTTCCAATTGACACAGTGGTTTCAGCGAAAAAATCTTTGAATGCTTTCCCATTGGGTCCAATATTAAAATAATTTCCCGCTAGCGGCCATCTTGGATATGACACGGACTTGCCGGACACATTTTTAAAAGGGGCCACCTAAGGACCATTATGACCAAGTTTGGTTCCAATAGGCCCAGTAGTTTTAGAGGAGAAGATCTTTGAATAAAGGGTCCAATTTTCCACAAAGATCCCCGCTGCCGGCCATCTTGGATGACGTGTGGACTTGCCGGACAAATTTTTTAAAGGAGACCACCCAAGGACTATTGTGACAATGTTTGGTTCCAATTGACGCAGTGGTTTCAGACAAGAAGATCTTTGAATGAATTCCCATAGGGTCTAATGTTAAAACCCCGTTCCCCGCCGGCGGCCATCTTGGATATGATACGGACTTGCCGGACACATTTTTAAAAGGGGCCAGCTAAGGACCATTGTGACGAAGTTTGGTTCCAATTGGCCCAGTAGTTTCAGAGACGATCTTTGAATATAGGGTCAAATTTTCCACACAGACCCCAAAGGCGGCCATCTTGGAAGACGTACGAACTTGCCAGACATATTTTGTAAAGGGGACCACCCAAGGACTATTATAACCAAGTTTGGTTCCAATTGGCCCAGCGGTTTCAGAGGAGAAGATGTTTGAATGAAAAGTTTACGGCGGACGGACGACGGACGCCAGGTGATGGCAAAAGCTCACCCTGGCTATAGCCAGGTGAGCTAAAAAGCCGAAATAAGCTAAGGACAGAGCTTTGCACGATGGAGATAGACCTTAGTTTTCAAAAAAAAATTTGCAAAATTTAGCTATTATACATTTCAAAATAAAATCGGGTTTCGGAACAGCGCCGAGGTAATGACTACTGAGCCGGGGTCTACCCTTATTGTGTTATTTTCTTTCGACGTAGCCTTATGATGCATTCTGATATCAAGATTAATCTCAAAGGCTGCTCTACATGAAAACATAGACTGGTGCTCATTCATTGCCAACTTTTCTGGTACCAAACTGATTTGTAAGCAAGAGACGAAATATCCAAAGACGCGCTTGTAGTAGAGTGGAATTCCGGAATCATATTTGTTGGAAATGTAGGGAATACAAGGAATTGCAATGAACTATTATTACAGAATTTATTCTTTATGAAATGAATAGCACACATAAATAATACACCGAAAGTGCAGTAAATTTTATTTTTAACTTTATGGTCTTCAAAACGTTTAGATTTTATCTGCACTGAAAAGACATAATTTGTCGAAATGCGCATGCATATGTAAATTCACAAAAACTTCGGTATTTAGTTATTATTTAGCTGTACAGATATCCATATTAACAACTTATGTTTCTTTAGTGCAGATAACATTTTTTTCGACCAGCTCAATCGCTTTGTACTTCATCACTGACCAGAAAACTTAAAATAAAACTAGAAAACGTAATGCTTATAAAGTTTACAAAATTAAGGACTATTTTCCTTTTACGAAGCTATGCCCTTAACTGATTTTACGTACTTAAGGTTTTGGTTATTTTGTTCGTTATTAGCTCTTCTTTGTATTTTTTTAGTTTTGTATTTCTTTAACTGCTTGATTTTTATTTGCAATAAAGGAACATACGTTGTCTAAATGTCCAGGAATTAAAATTCACTATTATTGTTTAAAAAATATAATGAAAGCGTATAGGCGGAATAAATGTACCTCTACAAATATTATCATTGCAGCACACGTTGCAAAGCAGCATTGAAGGAAGGGGCGTCACTTGGAACAGTCACAGAGAGTATTCTTCTAGGAACCAAAATTTCGAATCTGCTGATTTTGAAACCCGTATGACAAATGTATTAAATACCACATTGTCCACACTGCGAAAACGAATGGATAGCTTTGTGAAATATGAAAATAAGGAACAGAATGAAGGAATGGCTCCCTGTAGAAATAGCAGGATTGTTGGTCAAAGAATTCCATATAATAAGCAATTTGGGAACGATGCTTTAGTACACGACATTGGAAATTATGATCTTTTAGAAACAAATTTTGAAACTGTTCCACATGAAATTGACAATAGGGGCTACATCCAGGAGACTTCTCTCAGGAATGATACCGTATCATGTCCCATCAGTACTGAATATTATACCAAAGGCACCGATGTGGGAAAGAAGACTGGTTCCACAACTTTATCTATTCCATCAACATTTTCATACTACCAGTCCGAAAGTGCAATGCCGTATAACTGGGCAAGAAACTGTCCATCAGATCTGACCGCAAACAGCTCTGACGATGAATATTTTAGGGAAACGATTGTTGTTCCAAAACTTGATCTTTCTTTTCTTAGGGATGTAGAACCAATTGATTTATCTGATCCCGATTCAGACAGCTCCGTGTGGTCAAAGACTCCATGTTCAGAGAAAACTTTCAAAGAGTGGCTGAAGTCAAAGGGTATTGATGTTACAGACGAGCAAAATGAGACGGACGAATTTCTAGAGATTCCTCAGGGTTCTAAAACTGAGATTGGCATTGAAATGAAACAGTCTGAATTTCTGTCAAGCATTCCTATTGAATTAACAACAACGATGGAAATACCAGAAAAGGAAGAAATTACATGTTGCACCTTAGATACAAAACTATCTATCGAACCGAAAATTGCAATGAAAACCACAGAAGAAGACGAAATGATGTGGAGAGAAACAATGGTAACCACATCGACAGATGCAACATCATCTGAGGATGATTTACAGAATCAGAACGTTGAAAAAAACGACGATTTCAAGTCAACCGAAAAACATATTGATCAACCAAATGACAGGAAGACTAAACCAAATAGAAATATATTATATGGCCAGGAAATGCTTTCTGATGCACGATCGCCAGTGGCTATAAGGATGCAGAAAGATAATTTCAAATCGTCATCAGCTCCAGATGTCATGATAAAGATAACCCAGGGACCTGAACCAAAGAGAAGTACGAGCCTAAATAAAGTTTTAAAGAACAGTCAGACAAATGCATATCAAGAGATCCGTGATCATGGAGACGTACAAAATATCAATAATCTTGAAGTTATAGAAGAACACTTTCCAAAAGATATTGGAGACTTGAGTCCAATGGAGCCGAAGGATTTCAAAGAAAGTATATGGAAAGCCGCAAAATGGGTAGAATCCGTAAATACACATTTGTTAATGAATAAAATGTATGATATTTGTGACAATGAAGAAGTGTATAGCGACATAGTTGAGAATGAACAGGAAATTGAATTTTCCAGTACCAGTTCTTCCGATATCATACCCCCAAAAATGATGAAGTGCAGCAGCAGCCATGGACAAGCAAGTACGTTACAAAGTGTTGATAGTATAGCAAACGAAATATGTTTGGAAACGGAGATGTCAAAGGAGACAACCAGTAAAGATAACTTACAGCACATTGGAATCGCATTTGAAAATGCGAGTTTAGATAGACATTATTTACATAACAAACAATCGTTAAACCTGTTCATAGATAATGAAACAGAACCACGTAATCATGTTACAAGTAAGACACATGATACCAGTTGTGATGAAAGTTCGGATGGATATCGTAGCAGCGTAGAATCAATGAAAGTTTACCACAATCTAAGCCAAGAATCACATCGCGAATATACATATTCGTCTGTGGCATCAAAACAAGAGCTATCAGTATCGCCCTCAGAGGTAAAGCATGAACACTTAGTAAATCATGAGGAATCAAAACTAGTTCCTTCACTCTCTACTGAAGAAAGTGGTTGGCAACACAATGAAATTGCTAGCATTGATGAAACACAACATTTCATTAGGAAGAATATGTTAGAGGCAGAGGAGAGCTCCGATGAGTGTCAGACAAGTAAAACATCTATAGAGACAAATTATCACACCAGCAGCTTGGAAACCTTATCATCGTTATCATCTGCCAGTGTCAACATAAACAATGGAGGCACGTCTTACAATGACGAGAAAAAAAATTCCAACGACAAACACATTGAGCCTTGTGTCTCAGCAGAACAGTGCAGAGGTGAATGTAGCGATGTTGCCTATCAGGATGACCAAGAGCAAGAAGTTATTCAAAGTAGTTTTCGAGATACAGGAAGTACTAGAACTGATGAACATGATACTGACATAATTCCTAATTGTTTAAATCACATTGCCAGGAATATTCAACGTGGAGTAAACTCTACTGCGGATGATTCCAACTCTAAGGTCATCGATGAGAACTGCTCGCTAAGTATAAAAACCAGTCCACCAGCCTCTCCCTCATATTTCTTAAATATGACAAATATAATTGACAGTGATAGATCAGATTCGTTTGGATCCTATCATGAACCAGATATTTTAACTCTTGGATCATGGGAATCGATCACACCACGAGAAGAAGAAATTCCTGTGAAACGATGGCCATCAGTACCCCCAAAGTATAAAATTAAAAATGATGAGACATTTAGAGAAGTCTCCACTATTTGTAAAGCAAAAGAATCAGATAACAAGCAAAATAGAGGGACAGTTGACAATGCAGTGAAGACACAATATGTCAAAAACAAAGCAACATTGAATCATAAAGCCGAAATTAGTTTATCAAATGTCTGCAAGAATAAACAGAATATTCAGTCAGACGAAAACAAATCTGATGAAAAAGGAAGCCTTTCTGAACACTCCGATGACAAAAAGAAAGACATTTGCCAACAGCTAGAAGAACAAAAACTCTCCAACAATACGAGATGCAATACATCGATGGCAAATCATTTGTTAGAGGAGCAGTCTGAAAATAAGTCGCCAAGCAATACAAGAGAAACTGATTTGAAAAAACCAGGCATTGATCTTCAAGAATATTCGGCCGATCAATTGGAGCCAAGGAATATTGATATACGTAAGTATACATAGGCATCATTGACTTCAAACTTCTGGTTGTAAGATTTTCCCCTTTTTAGCTCACCTGGCTATGCCAGGGTGAGCTATTGCCATCACTTGGCGTCCGTCGTTAGCTCACTTTCAAAAATCTTCTCCTCTGAAAACACTGGGTCAAATGGAACCAAACTTTAAATGAATCATCAATAGGGTATCTAGTTTCAAATTTGTTATTTTGTATGTCTTAGATCAAGCAACATGGCTGCCGTTACTAAAAATAGAACATAGGGGTAAATTACAGTTTTTTGACAAATAACTCAAAAACCGTTACAGATATCAAAAATCTGACAGAAGTAAAAATAATCAGCATGAGAAGATTTACCCATGCTGAAATTTTAAAGAAAATCTGATGACCCGTCTAAGAGTTATTGCCCTTTTTCCGTAAAATTTTCAAAATTTTGATGTTTTTTATTTTTTATTAAAAAAAAAACTATAACAGATAGAGGTTAAGTTTAAATTGCAAAAATGTTCAGCATTGTAAGATCTACCCTCATGGATATTTTGAAGAAAATCCAAGTACCCATATATGAGTTGTGGTCCTTTATTGGTAAAATTTTTCGTGACTTTTTACTTTTTGTCCTATATTTCAAAAACGCTTTGAGGTAGAGGTCAAGTTTAAATTGCAAAAATGTTCAGCATGTTAAGGACTATATTTTATTGAACACATTCAAGTTTTCCAACTGCTTCAAAGATGGTTTTACCATTTGACCTAATGGGAAAATTCATACAAAGAACTTCTTCTTGAGAACCACTGAATGGATTTGAACAAAACTGGGCATGAATGATGCTTATGAGGTGCTGACCAGGTGTTGTTACTTCGGTGCCGATCCATCAGCCAACATGGCTGCCAGCGGGGATCTTAATTTTAACATTGGACCCTATTGGAAAATGCATACAAAGAACTTCTACTTTAGAACCACTGAATGGATTTGAACCAAAGTTCTAGAGAACTGCTGAATGGATTTAAATCAGACATGACATGAATGATGCCCGTCAGGTGCTGACCAAGTGTCACCAGCTGTGAATTTAATTTAACAAAAGATCTTCTTCTAGAGAACTGCTTAATAGATTTAATCCAAACTTTACTTATGGGAAGCTGACCAAGTGTTGTTACTTCAGTTCTGATCCATCATCCAACATAGCTGCCAGCAATGAATTGGACCCTAAGGGGGAATGCATACAAAGATATCATGGAAAACCATTGAATGGATTCAATTTAAACATTGCATAAATGAAACTTGTGAGATTTTGACCAAGCTTGTTACTTTGGTGCTGATCCGTCTTCCGACATTGCCACCAGTAGCAAAACTTAGTTTAACATTGGACCCAGTGGGAAATGCATAAAAAGATCTTCTCCTCTGAAACTGCTTGAACAATTTCATTAGAATTTTGATATGATAGTCCTTATGTGACCCTCTTCAAAGTTTTATGTTAAATAGCTGCCAGCAGGGAACGTAGATTAACATAGGCCCCTTAAGTTTGGAACTGCATTCAAAAATCTTCTCTGAAACTGCTTGAACAATTTTAATTAGATTTTATTCCGCTTGCTGCAATTGTTTGCAGGATTTTACTGTCATGAACGTGTTTTTTTTTACAGAACCTTCCGCATAACATTGCTGTAATGTTGGTTGGATTTGTTTAAGTGAGTTCAGAAGAAATAATGAAAATTTGAAAAAATAAGGGACAACGGACGGAAGACGGAGTGATTACAATAGCTCACACTGACCCTTTGGGTCAGGTGTGCTGCAAAATGTGTTCGGAATATGTTCTTTTCAGTTTGAGGAAGGGCAAGACATTTTGAAATTCAGTCTTTAGAATTTTTTTTGTTTAGTATATGTTATTGGAATTGTTTCAATTTTCTAATATAAATCTTTAAACAATATCAATAGTTGTGTATTATAATCGATAAAAATTATTTCAATATTATGTTTTCTTTCAAAAGAATAAACACTACCATACATACATTTAGGAGCGCTTTGAACTAGCTGTATCTTTTAATTTATTATATTTCAGAAATGAACGTCAAAACTCAAAAAGAAACTTCTGTAGAGACTGCTTCCAATCTCGTTGATGAACAAAGATCATCTTCAACCAATCACCAACTCAATATTTGCAATGATGAAAACTCTGTCGAAAAGATTGGTTCATTGGATAGTCAAAGGACATCAAGCCGTGAAATTGAGGAACAAGGTTTGCTAGTAGCATCGAGAAAACAGCTCAGTGGTGAGTGTACGACTGGAAACATCCAAATTATTTGTTTTAAAGTTCTGAGATAGAATCTTTTATGCATAAAGCTTCATGTATGCTTTTATGTAAGAATGAAATCTTTTACCGTCCATTATACAATCAATCAATTGTCACAACAATCTAATTAGCTAATATACCGATTTAGATTTTTTTTTGTGTGTGTGTGAATTTTTTTATCTACATTGATACGTAGGTTAAAGATATTCGGTTAAGTTCAGCATGAAGCAATGTCAAAATATTTAAAAAACAAACAAATAACTTGGAAAACTATGACAATTTCGAAGGAATACCAGCCAAATTATATGACATTTTTTTTATGGGACCAGGGACTATATATAGCTAACGGGATATGACTCTTCGCGAAATATCAACAGAGCTACGACTTCGGTCTTGTTTGTAAAAACGGAAGAGTTGACGGACGGAAAAGGAAAATTTCCGGAAATTTTTATTGTTTTACAGAAATGTCATTTATTTGATTCGTCTGATAGTGAGAATTTTGTACATTTTGTATTAATTAAATATCTGTAAATGAATTTATTTGTGTATTTTAATTTAAAAAGAAAATAAAATAAAATACAAAAGTATTTGAACAACGAATCATCTTGACAAAATGGTTACCGAATAAAAACACAAACTACAAACCCTCAAAAATCAGTTAAAATACACATAAACTTCATAAAAAGGCATTAATATTTTCAAACACACATTGCTTTTTAGAAAATAAGTTTCATCTATAAGATAGGACGAGTCAGAAAGAAGCTTACCCCGTCACAAAAGTGCCCGTGGCAGGAATGTTTTCATCTTGACAAAATGATTACCGGACAAACTTCAAACCCTCAAAAATCAGTTAAAATACACGTTAACCTTGTAAAAAGGCATTAATATTTTCAAACAAACATTGCTTTTTAGGAAATAAGTTTCATCTATAAGATAGGACGAGTCAGAAAGAAGTTTACCCCGTCACAAAAGTGCCCATGGCAGGAATGTTTTCATCTTGACAAAATGATTACTTAATAAAAACACAAACTTCAAACCCCAAAAAATCACATAAACTTCGTAAAAAGGTATTAATATTTTCAAACAAACATTGTTTTTTAGAAAATAAGTTTCATCTATAAGATGGGACGACTCAGAAAGAAGCTTACCCCGTCACAAAAGTGCCCTTGGCAGGAATGTTTTCATCTTGACAAAATGATTACCGAATAAAAATTCAAACTTCAAACCCTAAAAAATCAGTTAAAATACACATAAACTTCGTAAAAAGGCATTGATATTTTCAAACAAACATAGCTTTTTAGAAAATAAGTTAATTTTATATGATAGCACAAGGTTAACAGAAGATTACCCTGTCACAAATTGAATGGGTCAGGAATTTTCTTCGTTTCCACAACAGTTCAAACCCTAACAATTCAGTAAAAAAAATCCAAACTTAATGAAAGTACATTACTATTCTCAAATAACCATTAGAGTTTACGAAAAAAGTGACATATTTGGGGTAAGGCAAGCAAATGCGACGATAACTCAATCATACGCTGAAAGGTTTCCACGAAAAATCGCTACTCGAACCAACATGAACCTTCTGAGGGAGTTTTAGCTAATAATGATCACGAAAGCCTTTATAGAATTAATCATTTTCAATCCACATATCAATTGCTCATTTCAGACATCAATAACTTACTTTATTCATGTATAAAATCCTTCAAATTTATAAAAATGTCATTTGAATTTTACCCACGCGAAGAAAAATGGCGCTACTAAAAACAAGACCGGAAGCGGATACGTATTATTTCCGTGAAATGAGCGAAGTCGCTGGTGACAACACAAATTTAAAAAGACTTTACTAGAGGAATCTTATCCCGTTAGCTATATATAGACCCTGATGGGACTAGCATTACTATCATCCGTCTTGCTTAATTTGACTGCTGTAAGATGAAGTTCATTCAAGGAACATGGTGGATAAAATCCAATATACTTGTATATTTTCACATATTTAATGATGAATAACATTTAGTCTCATGAATTACTTGGAAAAACCTAAAAACTGTTAATTTAGTTTTAGGAGATGCCATTTTGAATTTGAAAATGAATGTCTCTTCCGTAAAGATCAAATAAAAAATTTTGGAAACCAAAAAAAAAAGGAAAGGTGTACTTTTCTTCCTTGTTTTTCATACATACATCACAATATCATTAAAAACTGATTAACAGGATTTGTATTCATTGGAATTTGAAATTTTTAATAGGAACGAATTTATAAAACAGTAAGTAGTATCTTCTCAGTGTGTAATTCTTGTTATCTAAACATGGAATTGGCTTTTGAAAACATTTTTCGTCAATTTTATAACATCTGTGGATTAGAGCTTTGCATATTTAAGATATTTTTGGCTATAAATAAACCTCTAACAAGATTTACAGACCAAATTTGTTATGTTTGTTGTCATAAGTTTATTTTCGTGTTAGTTACTTCGTGTTTGAATGCTTTTTCATTTGTCAACATTTTTAACCTTATGTTTAGATCTTTTTTTATATGTTTATGACCTAATCTAGATCTTCTGCTGATACATAATTCATTATAATGCATATTTACAGTATCGTAATTAACAATGGAATGGTTTGTTCAGAAATATACAAAATAAATACTTATTTTAATTTTATATTATTGAAAAATATTACAACTTATATGTTGTGGCAAAATAGTTATAAACTTGTTTAAGTTTGAAAAAAATTATGAACACCGGTTTTCTTTTTTCATCAGATGGTAGGGAGGCCTGTGTTAACCGGGATAAGATGGACACTAAAGGCAGTTTTGATGCAGAGGTGGAGAAATCAAATCTTATGTACTGTCACAATTATTCCGACAAAGTCAAACCTGCAATCTGTCAAAGTTCACCAGCAAGTGAATATCATAATAACGACAGTGCTGATGTTGACACTGGTCTTGTGCGCGATATGCAGAATTACAATGATAAGATATCGGACGGCACAGAAAGTGTGTGTTCATGGGATAGCAATGATTCTAGTCAAAAAGTAACACAACAGAAAGGTAAGATATCTAAAAATCTATTAATTATTATACGCCTACAAATGATACTTGTGAACTTGCAATGAGGTTTAAACAAAATTCATTGTTGAAAGCCTCATGGTTACTCCAAGACGAAGGACAACAATAAAAGCGTTGTTCCCCTGTTCGGATCTTCTATGCATTTTTAGAGACTTAGTGCATTTTCTCCATATCATTTCATTTTCTTGTGGTCGGTAATTCATAGACCTAACAAATTTTATCGTTGAACTATTTGTTTCCTAATTTCTACATATCACATTCTTCGTGTAGTGGAGCAACAAAATTCAAAGTGGCGTCTAGTTTAGGATTTTAATCAACCCACCTAACATCAGGCTATATTATACATCATTCGAAAGATAATTTTGTTCTCTATCCGTTTTCTCCGTTCGTCAAACGTGGAAGTGGTCACGATTTTTTTAAATTAAGGTCAAAGGTCAAACTTTAAAAATTCTTGTAAACTCATCGCAGTCACTTTTCAGTTATTAATCTCAACGTGAAGTTGAAAAATTAACTTTAATGGTTATACATGCCTACAATAACATATGTATAAACCATTGATAACAAGTTTGATCACCTTTCTAAAGCGATTCTAAGGGGGTGAATTTTTGAAAGGGGTCCAAAAACATGACTTTGTCTCTGTATAAACAGTTCGTGAAATGACCTTGACCTTTTGACCATTGAGATTTACATAAAAATTAGCGATATACTTTATAGATGATTTTAGTCAAATGATAACAAGAGTTTATTAGTCATACATCTGACAATTACGCCCATGATTGACCCTTAAGTTGACTTAAAATCTCAGAATAACCTACTGTCTTACCTTAAAGTAGTCTCTTGTTAGTTAAGTGGAATAAATTATATCATAGGAAAAGTACCAACCACGACAAGGTCACAGCAAATACCGCATTAAGATTTCTAGTTCAAAAAGTAGGTTTGTATTTTATTTTGGGGGGATTTTTAGTACTTTTTGTACTTTTTTAAAATTTGTATTTTTTCATGTCTTTCTTTTACTTTTTGTTTTTATTATATAAACATAAGAAATAAATTACACATTTATGGAAACGTATTTTTAAAACTTTATAAATTTCTTTAATGTTTTTATTTATTTATTGGGGAGGGGGTGTTTTCATTTTGTTTTCATTGCAGAAGAAGTAAAATGTACATCTTGAACTTACTATGAGGTATGAGCAAAGCTCATTGTTGAAGACCTCATGGTGACTTCAAGATTAAGAACAACAATAAAAGCGTTGTTCCTTTGCTTGTTTTTTACCATGTATTTGTAGAGACTTTGTCTCATGTGCATTTACTCCAT
>MJUU01000234.1:24057-37876 GCA_002080025.1 Modiolus philippinarum | reverse complement strand
TTACTACCTTGCGTTTTATATATTTACTGTCTTTTATCAAAATTGTTACCCCTTGAAATATTGAGGCTTTATTCCGTGCACTCGGTGGTTGTCCTTGGTAGTGGAATTGGTCTTCTATTAACAATGAAGGGATATGGAGTAAGTGAAAATGAGACAAAGTCTCTACAATGTGGAATTGGTCTTATATATCTAGATTTTCGGCAAGGAGTACTTATAATGAGTACTTTTTCTATGTTTTGGATAATGGCTTTTTACATTATTCGATTCCAGTGATGCTGATGAGATGGTACTCCTTCAAACACATGTCCACCATAATGAAATTTACTTTTTTCTGTAACTTATGTGTATTTGTATTTAAACAGTGATTTTTTGAAGAGGGGCAAAACAATGTACCAAAAGCTGCTGAGTCTGGGATTTTTTTTGTTACTTTCATTCCTCCAGAAACTCTATGGCCGTTACCATGACATCTCTGAAAGATTTTATGTGTTTGTGTCCCAGATGAAAACGGACATTTTAGCTAGATTCCACGGATTTGACTTGA
The DNA here is from genome assembly GCA_002080025.1 of Modiolus philippinarum. Classification (NCBI taxonomy): domain Eukaryota; kingdom Metazoa; phylum Mollusca; class Bivalvia; order Mytilida; family Modiolidae; genus Modiolus; species Modiolus philippinarum. Next base: position 37,335 of record MJUU01000234.1, on the reverse strand, counting down.
CCCTGGATTGACTCACTGATAGCCCCACTGGTGCTATTGGCGGGAAGGACATGCTTACCGTTCCGGAGCAACCGATGTAACGCTTTGTTTTTATGGGACTTCACAGTGTCCGTGCTTTTGTTTTATATCATACTGTTACATTTTAGATTTTTCTCCGTAAGTGTATTTTGTGCCAGAGATTTGTCCCTGTTAATACTTGAAAATTATAGTAATTTTCAAGAGCTTTTCAAATTTTTACCTTGGTACTGTTTCGAGGGTTTATAGAGAAATAACACATACCATGGATTTTAACTGGTTTCGTATAAGGGTTTGAAAATGACATGTACTAATCTGCCATTAAACATAGCTAAAAAACCGTAAATGCCTAATGATCTTGTTACCGGTGTCGCCAGTGGGACAGGACATGCTTACCTTTTCGGAGCACCTGATGTCACTTTCGGTTTTTATCGGAATTCACACTATATAAGTGCTTTAGCTCTGAATACTGTGATTTGTAGACGTTTCGTGTCCCTGTTTGCATTATACATATATATTATACATATATCTGGACTTTGATTTTTGTAATAACCACAATCTTTGTTCCTTCAGTATTCGAATACCGTTGTTTGCTACCTAAGTTTCTAACTTTACATGTGCAGATTAAATCTTGCAGAAAATCAATATACATTTTCCTGGTGAACAATACTGGTTCAGGACCTTTAGCTCCTTTCCGCCACCAATGGATATACGACATATACGGTTACATGAAAAGTCGTTTGGTAATGTGGCTAGACATCCAATTGTGCTTCTTTCCACACATATTTTACAAGTTAAGAGCTAAGCTTGCTACTTGCAAGGAGTTGAGTTTGTTTTCACTCCCACCTAGCGAGCCATTATTCAGTATGTGCTTAGGATGTTTATTCAGAAATAAATATTGATGTCTAGCCACATTGCCAAAACATCTATAAGCTCAACGTATATCTACGGGTGGCGATAAGAAACTTAGGGTCCTGAATCAGTATTGTTCACTGGGAAAATGACTTCTGATTTTCTGCAAGATTCAATCTGCAAATGAAAATGTAGAAACTTAAATAGCAAGTCATGCATGTGTTATGACCAGAACTTGAGTTGCACAGAATTTTGACCTTACCAAGGCACCGAAGTTTGTGAAAAACCTTTTGTTAATGACAATGACCATGAAGTGGAATGATCGGAATGATATGGAAAACCCGCACAGTACACAGAGTAGTAACGATGACCTATTAAGTGAAGGTTGATATGTCAAATGCGTTGGAACGTGTACATTTTACTTTTTCTCTAACAGAAAATACATAAAGAATAATTATTATAAAAAAAACAAGACATAGATTGTTTTTAAATGCATTTTAAAACTAAAAACCTTCCTGCAATATTGTCTGTGACCTTTTTTGTGGTTTGTAGGCTACCGACGACATAATCTCGTTTAATTAGCAAGAAATTACCTATTTGTATGCCAGTTCGTAATTCTGAGCCTTTAAGTCAATTTTATGGTAAAAAATGAGTTAAGTTGTCAGAAGAATGACCAATTTAATATCGGTTTCATTTGACTAAAACCATATATGTAGTACGTCGTTGAAATTTAGGTTAATCTCAAAACTCGAAAGGTCAAGGTCATTTCACAAACTGCTTATATAGAGTGCAAGTCGTGTTTTCGGACCTCGTTCATAAATTCGTACTCTGTGGATCGCTTTGTGTAAAAAGGTGTTTTAAATTGTTATTAATGGTTCATAAGTATATCATTGTACGCCTTAATAATCAATTTACTCAATTTTTTAACTTCACGTTGAAATTATTTATTGAAATGTGACTGAAATGAGCTGACCTGAATTTCAGTTGTTTGACCTTTGACCTTCGTTTAAAAAAATCGTGACCAATTCCCAATTTGACGAGCGATAAAAATGGATAGAGAACAAAATTACTTTTCAAATGATGTATAATGTAGCCTGATGTTAGGTGGGTTGATTAAAATCTTAAGAACTTAACTTCAGTTGTTCCACTAGTGGCTTCGCAAACCAAAATGTTTCACTACATTTTTTCTTCTTTTTTATCTTTAAATTTTTCTGTCATTATTTTTGTTTGCACAACAACTCGTACGATGGGTCATGAAATTAAACATCAAAGAATATAAAACCACATGAAAAACACATTCATTCTTCATCATCACACTTAATATTACTGACATAGTGCAAACTTAATCCTCTTAGACAATGATGTCGATAATCCCGCTTTCGATTCATGACGACAACCAGTCTGTGTCATGAATTATCAAAAACTTTTAAGAAGTTTTACAAAAGATGAGATATTTGAGATGTTAATAGGACGTGACTCACAAATAACTAAATACCGAAGTTACTGTAAATTTATTTTCTGCATATGCGCATTTCGACAACTTATGTCTCTTCAGTGCAGATAAAATCTAAACGTTTGGAAGACCATAAAATCAAATATGTTAAAAAGCTGATAGAGAACAATTTCCCAATATGATCTAAATGTAAAGCAAAAATCAGCTAAGGACAGAGCTTTGCATGAGGGAGATACTCCTTAGTTTTCAACAAAATTTACAAAAATTTAGATATTGCAAGGTTAAACAACTAATTACAAAGGGCATTTCTCATTCTCGATTTTCTGGACATTTGTTAAAAATGCCGATAAATGATTTTAAAAAATCCAGACAACTTAGACGTAACTTACATTCTTTAAGTAATAGTGGATATTGACGGAATATTCTAAACGAGACAGTTAAATTGACTTTGGATGCATGTGACCTTAAGATTTTACACATATACTGGCTTCTCAGTGATACTGCCGATATGACGACTCCTTACCAAGTCCTTCGGGGAGTTTTGAAGTTTGATTTTCTTCCGTAGTGCGACAGTGTTTTATCAGCAGACTAGGTTCCTTGAGCTAGCCGGCAGTAAAGCGGCAAGCACTCTTTAACCCATCTTTCTAAATAACGTTTTGTCACATCCTTTTCTTTTTATAGTAAGTGAGAACCGAACCGTAAGTCTAAATCGTGGGACTAAAAACAAAACGTAAGATTTTTCTTATTTTTCTGTGATTGAAAGTGTATTTCATTCACTTCAATATTTAAATAAAAAATCAATGGGTCATCGAATGCGTTTTACCCTGAAAAGCTTCCGAAAATAGGAAGATTTTGACCTTTTAAATATAGTCTATATAGGGCAAAAATACAATTTAACAATTTTTGTACGAATAAAACGAAATATTTTAGTGAAAATGTAGTACAAAGTATCTTACAGAAATCTCTTTTGAAATATGAAATAAAAAATAGGGGTCACCGACCATATTTTTTATAAAATCGTTAAAATGTGATTTTCCTATTATTATTTCTTTAGAATTATTTCCGCTTAATAATTACGGATTTTTTTTAAAGGGGGTGGGGGCTATTTTGTAAATTGGCAGCATACATGTTGCTTATTTCATTTTTTCTATTATAGATAAACTATTCAAAATCCTTTTAACAACATTTTAATGCTGAATTCAAGTTTTCTTCGAATGCGCTAGATGGATGCACAGTTTAAGACACCCGAACCACCATTAGATAGTGGTCATAGAGTTAGTAGTCTACCTATTTTGGGTTTTATTCGTATGTTTATTATACTGTAGGGAAACCGGGTATAGATCCTATCGTTATTTGTGTTTGTCTGTAGTCTGTTATGTGTTTTTTCTTGTGCAGTTCCCTTGTGGGAACAAAATGCAGGACAAATGCTTCTTCAAATATTCAATAAATCTTTGAAAGAAATTGTATGTCCTAATCCATATTTGAAAGGGTATTTGAACACACAAGTTAATATCTATGATATCGAGCGTGAGAATTCAAAATGTATGAACGTGGCCGTAAATAGTATTAAATAGAGAATGAATGTTACTGAATTAGTTATACATCATTAGACATGCACGCTGCTACTGATCAGACTATCAATAAGAATTATGCTATTTATAAATGAATCATTTAACTATGTTGTTATCCATCTTATATTCTTTAATTTTACTGCAACATATGGTTTGCAATACTACATGATCAATAATTGGTTAAACTCCCAACAAAAACATTCAACATTAGAACCAAATAGTTTTGTATTGCCTTAATATTAGCTTCAACATATGTCGACTGTGCATGAAACAAATTTATAAACATCGTAAGTTCATCTAGCTGTTGCCAGGGTAATCTTTTTCCAACACTTCACGACGGTCGTCTGTCCGTCGTTAACTTTTCATTCAAAAGCATAGTCCCTTTTCAAAATTGTAATTTTTATCTTCATACCTCATGTAAGAAAGCTAATACATAATATTGTTAAACATTTGACCCTGTTCGGAAAATAAATGCAAAGATCTTCATATACCTTGCCATTTGGAACTTAACTTGGTGATAATGACTCTCGGATTTTCCTTTAAAAATTGTGTTTAAAATGTCCATACAGCATACATGATGACCGCCAGCTGGAAAAATAGTTTGACCTAGGACCTTATTGGAAATGCATTCAAATATGTTTTTGTTTGTAAAGAATAGACCAGTTCAAACCAAATGTGATGAACATAGTGTGTTGGGTTTCTGTTTATACACTTATTACGTACGGCACCATCAAGGCATTCACAATGGGGGCATGTTTTTGGTCCCGCTACAAAAATGCATACAAGGATTCAAATGCATTTTTATCTGTGACTGCTTTGTCCTGTGGAATCAAACTTGGTGACTGTGCTCCGTAGATGGTGCACTCTGATAACGGAAGAAAATCGCCAAAATAGAAAATAGTTTAGCATAAGACCCTATGGAAAATGCTTTCAAAGATCGTCTTATCTTAAACTACAAGACAAATTGAATCCGTACATTTATGCAATAGTTATTAGGTGACACAATGACAATTGTGTTTACCAATCTCATACTGCATCCAATATGGCAGACAACGGGTGACAGATCCTTGTAGCCTGTTGGATATTTAAAGGCACTGATCAAGGTGACCTACACAGGCACTTAAATGGCTATTTTTTCATTTACAGGCAAAAATGATAAGTTAGATTGTCAAGATCTAGCAACAGCTACAGCGATGTCTAATGCCAATGACATTGAAAACGATAATCTGCATAATGGTGATACAGTGTGTAAACATTCAAACATAAACAATGCTCAAACAGCTGAAAAGTCTACTGCTGATGAGGAAATTCCAAAAACAAGTAATGGCTCATGGGATAGTAGTCTTTCTGACAATAGTAACAGTTCAAGTTCTGACATCAGTGGTGATGATTTATCTGCAAAAAGTACAAATTCCTGGGACAGTAGTGAGGGAGAAGACAATGCGAGACAAGAACAGGGTAAACTGATATTCTGTCATTACAGTTGAATCTAATTTTTAAATCAAAGAAAAGTGTAATTAACTAACAAGAAAGATCAAATCATAATCTACCAATTAATGTAACTAAAGATATTGACTTTAATTTAGTATTGAGTACTTAGTATCTTCATCCACTTTTCATGTTTGAAGTAATTTTTATTTCTTGAAAGATATCTACATGTGTCCACTTTTTTTAAAAAATATTCCGAATGCTTATTGTAAGACAAACACCAAACCAAGTATGTGTGTCAAGTAACGTTTCATATAAAAAAAATGGTTGGTATGTTTTGATTTGTCAAATTATTTACAATTTTGTTTTCTTTAGACATATCAGGAGATGACGAGAACAAAATAAAGAGCAATATTCCAACCAATGAAAAACACGCAGCATTGAAAAAGCGTGTTTCATTTGACATGAATGTAATTTTCATGAACGATGACGGTGGTACAAATGCAGACGAAGTGAAAACTGATGTAGGAAGTCATGAGAACGAATCAAACAAAAGTTTGACAACAAAATCATCAATAGGTAAAAGTACTTTTCTGAATTACGAAACCTCAAACGTTATTTTAAGATGGCGAAAAACAATTTATACCTTCAAAAGCTACTCTGCTGATCATAGGTAGGTCGGGTTGTTACGACAAACAAAGCACCGGAACAAAGCTTTTATTGGTCTTTTTTACCTTTTAGTCATCTCGATGCGCTACCAAATGACCTGTCACGCATACTTCAAAACATTTCCAATACTATCGCTTTAAACAGTTTCAGAATATTTCGTTGATAGCTCTACATGTACATGTATTTGGATGCTTCAACAACGAACAATTGAAGAGCAAAATATTTTTGCACATACAAAGTGCACACTTTAAAAGATAGATATTCCCTTACGATTTAATAAGAATATGCAAATTTACGTCAGGTTCTGGAATTTTTCGGATTGGATTTTTTTTTATTTCAGAGCACGTTTGTTCAGATAATGGTACATGCAAGTCAGATGAAAATGTAAATAAAGCAGAACAACGATACTCATCGTCAAGACAGGACTCAAGTAGTGATGAATTGTCCAAGGAAAGTGTAGGATCATTGCAGAATCAAGCAGTATATCATATTGGAATACGTGGTCTACAAAGGAGAGCCCAATTAGGTATTTTTTATGTTCAGAAAAAAAATAACATTTTTCTATCAAAGTAATATCAAGTGATATCAGGACCAAAAGAAACAACTTTTTTGTAATCAATGAAAATGGAATAGTATGAGGTATTATAACGATCAGCTACTCAGGCAGGGTAACCAACATTTGCACTCATTTGCACAGTCGTTGCACTTAAGAGATTTGTATAAAAGGGAAGTGTGCATGGATTTTCAAGAAATTAGATGTCCGTAGCTGATTTTGGCTTTGCTTTCAGATTATTTTGGTAATGTGTTATTCATCAGCTTTAATACATATTTTGGTTCAATGATTTCCAAATATTTTGATTTTTTCTGCACTGAAGAGACATAAGTTGTCGAAATACGCATATGCAGAAACTAAATTCACAGTAACTTCGGAACTTTGTTCTTCCTTACTATGAGAGAGAAATCAGAACTGGTCTTTTGCGTTGCTTTTTTTATCAGTATCTACGAAACAAGAAAAAAACAGATCTTTTATGCAGTTTGGCAGCACGTCAAATATACAAACCTGTGTACCACCACCTCCTTATATCGGGGAACGATTTCAGTGAAACAGAATGATGTAATCCAATGAGACATGTCATTAGTGATCGATGAATTGTTTTATTCGATAATAATAATCATAATGATAATTATAACATGGCTCTAGTTAATCGTCAACCAGTATAATACTCGATAACCATATACTTCGCACATGCGCAAATGGTACCGGTATAAGAGTAAAAAGGACGCAAAACAACCATGTTTTTGATTTTGTTTGTCTTAGTTTGTATAGGAAATCAATGTTAAGCATATTTTTAAAACTTAATCAAGCCATTCAGACACGAAAATGTGTATTGTTTCGCTTTCGATTTGGATTTTGAACTTGCATCTGTTTGAAAACGTCAGATTGTGTATTGTGACGTCATAGTCACAGACAGCAATGGAGACGAAAATCCACTTCCTCTAAGGTCGCTTCAGAATGGGAAATTCCGTTTTCTGTCATATTAGAATCGAAATAATTCATGGCAGGTATATGGTTATTGTCATTTAACCTTTATATTCGTAAATTTAAGCCCTCGCTAACGATCAGGGTTAAATTCGAATATGAAAGCCCAGCCCTTGGTTAAATTCCTAATAACCATATACCTGCCATTAATTATTTCTTAATTATACACCACCAACTCATAATAAACAAATGTCTATGATGACAAATGAATGTGTACCACAATACCCCCGGAGAAGCTATTGTTCAATGTGGTCCCCTGTTTAAGTAGAGGCTACTTTCTCTGCATGAATGAATACATTGCTAAATTTGTTGTCTCTTCAAAAATTCCATCACCTGTGTGACCAGAACTCGCAACCATTCGTTTTGCTACGTTAGAGATGGTTTACCGACCACCTTACTAGCTATGCCACGTCCGCCGTGTGTACTTTTAAATTAAAAAAAAAAACATATTTATCTTTACAACTCATATTTTGGAAAAAAATGTCAAAATCGGTACACCTGAATAGAACCTATCATATTATTTAACCAAACAATCATACCGATTGCGCTATGGAGACTACACAAAAATCTTTGAAATAACTATTACTTATATTACCAATCAAAGTTGATATAAAACGTCGCAAAAATGATTTTTATACCCTAGACGGGATTCGAAGCCTCGCCACCACCATTACATTCCTACTTAAATGCAAAGCGAACTTTTTTCTTTTGATAAAAATGCAAAGCAAACTCGCTAACCACTACACCACCAACTCATAAAAAAATTATTGTTTATTTACGTACTTATAGTTAATGAAAACAAATAAAAAAATCTTAAAGGTTCTATCAAATATGAATAAAATAGTTTTTATTGTGGTACAAGTTAGATACCGTACATTTCAAACAAAAGAAGTGGCCGGTATTGAATCTGGAAGACATCTTTTTGCCGTTCAGTTAGTAGAAAATAGCAGAGTTTTTTGATAAATCTCTATCGTTATGATAATTTTATTTGTATTGTACTAACAAAATACTATATGCATTGATCATGTCGGATTTATTTGTATGTATCCAAATAATGTTTAGAAATAATTATACATAGCAAACAAAGATGTTACTCTTTTTACAGATTGCAACCTTGCCAACAATAGTTCAGATAGTACAGAGAGTGATAATAGAATATCAGATATCAATCCAACCCAGGTCGTTAATGCTACATCACAGGAAAAGGCAGTACTCTATAATGGAGCTTTGGTGATAAAAGATCAGGGTTCTTTTGATACATCAGATGACTGCTCTGTTATTGATATGCCACAGAGTGAACTTATAAAGTGGAAAAGAAACAGAACTGAAACAAAACAAGCAGACAGTGTTGCTAATTGTGTAAACTTGAATTACATAACGACTCAAACATGGGAAATCCAACCAACAGACGTCATGGACCAAAATCAAATATTTCAACCCTTTCTGCCAAAGTCAACTTGTGCATTATCTGCTGACCCATTTAAAACAGGTTTAGTTGAAACAAATACAAACAGAGCTATAATTAAGAGGGCAACTTTAGTACCCCTAGGTCCTATTCAGACTAAAGATCATACTAAAGTTATGTTTTCACATAATTCGAAAAATAATAATGAAAGGATCATTCAGGCAAAAGGAGTAGAGAACAAGATTCCAGAAAAGGGAGAAGTGTACGGTGACTCAAGTACTGAAACATTCTCAATGCCGTCGTTTGAGGTAGCAGACGACTTTAAGGTAAATGAAACAGGGAATCACAATACACAACTCGGTAATTTTATTGCAAACTCTTCAGACAGTTCTGTAGATCCTTATGCCAGTAAACTTAGAAAAAATGATATTCCAATGGCTAACGACTTTGATGTAGAATCATACGAAAGTTCTGATGATTCTGACGGAGGTGATACTAATGCAAATTGTAAAACGGATACAAGTGATAATGATGATTGCCCAAATAACACTTATTCTAACTCAGAAACTACCAAAAGTCCGTCCAGAATACGTAAAAGTCCCGTAAGGAATGTTGATACAAGCATATTACCTGATAGTCATTGTATGCCTGGTAAACAGAAGAAAGTAACTCTCATCGATTCTTCCTTAGCTCACAAACCGCCAATATATCCACGTTCATCCGTGTATATGTGGTCTCGATCTTCATACAATGACCAACCAGTTAATCAAAGTAAATCATTGTCTGTATCAGAGAGTAATGTTGCACTTATACGTGGTTCTAGGAAACAATTTATCTTATCAAATATTCCTATATTTCATGGATTGCCGACTTCGTATCCAGAAACAGATCTTTATGGAATACAAAGAACTAATAGAAATACAACAAATGTGAGCATGGCAGAAAAACGCTCATTAGGTGAGCTAAGGATTACTGATGGACCTGTTTGCGAAAGAATTGAAATTCTTAATACAAGTAACATGCTTGGTGGGCCAACTCGTAGTAGATATACTACACATGAATCTTCTTGGGAACCACTTCGAATGGTAAGTGGACCTGTCTGTCCAATATTTGAACATGTTAAGGAACCATTCATTGGTACCTCAGTAAACAAAAGAAATACATGGCATGGACTTTAAATAGCAAAACAATTTGTGGGAATTGTGCAATAGACATATTTAGTTATTATATCATTTTGTTGTTATTTATGTTTTGATTTTGTTTGTTACATTAAAGGCTTTGAAGCTATCTTGACTTCAAAAGTTTAACCTTTCAAACTGTAATGGTAAATTATATGAAAGACTAGACTGTAGTAATTAGTCTGAGAGACAATTCAAATGCATCCGCATAAAGGCATTAAAAGCAAAAGATTATCAATCATAGAAAAAGATAGGCATTTCAAAAGCTTCAATATTCAAGCCCAAATATCTTGTGATTAAAACTGAATAAATTCTGGGGAAATTTCTATGTCCTTGAAGCGTTAATTACATAAAATGATAAAATCTCCTAGTGGAAAGTCTAGTAAGGTAAGCGAGAACCGAGCCGTCAGTCCAGGAAAAAAAACAAAAAGAAGATGACAACATTGGAAATACAAAGACACGAAGACATTACATAAGTAAAGAACAGATCAACACCTCCGGCTAAATTATTAACTATAGAACCTAGCCGAATTATATCAGGTGCTCTAGTTGAGTAATCATCTCTCGTTTCTTACGCAAAGTATGCCATATTCAACATGTCAATAACAGTAATGAAGCCAAATCCTGTAAAGGAAGACAAACATAGGTTATTAAAGGGAAAGATCTGCTGTCATCTGAGAAACAGATGTTCCATAATGTTTCGGTTTCGAAAGCAAACATTCTGCAGTAATGCCCTCGAGTTATGGGTAAACTACCCCTTGTAAACCTTGCATTTTGTAAGCAACATAGCTTTTGCAAGGAAGTCACTGTATTGTCCTTGCGTAGCGAATGAGTTAAGATATGAAACTCCATATGCTTGCGCTGTTAGAATATCACTAAGGCGAGTATATAATAGGAATTACTACCTAAGAATGAGAACTTTGATATTAACTTGTTAGTTATAAATTTTACTTTCAAGTTTAACAAAGGAAATCACAATGATGTAGAACAAGTCTAGAAAAATGTCGTTACTACAAAGAAAAGGAAAGATAACTATTGAAAAAGTAAAGTCATCGCCTTTCTCATACAGCGAAGTTGTAGTGCCCACTTTTGTCAATTTCTAGATGCAGGTCAGGGAATAAAATCGATGTGGAGGTATCTTTAGTGTCCTTTATTTCGAGCTACTTTGAAGATTATATGAAGAAAATCTCCATAGCCAGGATTGTTTAGTGACAAAATATCATCTATATTACGGAAGCTAACATTAAAGGATTGGAGTAGTTTTATCTTTTATTTGAAGAAGCCTTTGGGTGAATTCAGCCTTAAATAAATTGCAAATAAGACAAATATATTGATTAGAAACACTAAACTTCACTCCCTCCTCTGTAATTTTTTTCTCTCCAATTATTCGAGTCGCATATCACGTATTTGTATCTCTATTCACCGTTATGAAGGAGGAAGCATCTATGAATTTAATCCTTCCACCCAGATTTTAGTTGTTTGGCAGAAGAGATCACTACCCAGGAATGGGAAATTTTAAATCGTCCAACTTGTAATAAATTATTGTTTCAAGTTTAACAAAGGAAATCAAATTACTAAATACCGAAGTTACTGTGAATTTAGATTCTGCATGTGCTCATTTCGACAACATCACGATGGTTGCATATAAGACATTAAAACCCATATTGGAAGGTGTGTCTACTGTCAAACATTTTGTCCTAAGTAAATAATAAAATAAGACAAGTCATGGCTTTTAAGTAGGCGCGGATCCAGGCAATTTGAAGAAAGGGGAGGTCCAATAAGAAAGTTGAGAGAAAATTTTCGGGACATTTCTTAATAAAACATCAGATTCATAAAAAATACATGATTGTCCAAAAAAGGGGGTCCCAGCCCCCTGGCCCACTCATTTGATCCGCTAATGTTAAGGCAGTGGGCAAAAAGTCAAAACAGCGTTTGTTTATAATCTATATTTATTCTTATAAAATTGTATTCTCGTTCTCAAAATAAGTAGTTACAATTGAATTAGAAAACATATATATATTCAAAACATCAGCAGAAAGTAATAAATTATTAAGCAAATAAAAGCAATCATTTATACCTCATTCTACCTACTCGATGCACATGAAAACTTTTAGAAATGTAATCATCGTAACCCTTTTCTACGCCATCGTTAATGTATGCTAGTTAATATTGTTGCCTCAAAACAACTGTTGTAAAGTTAGTACACAAACTGAAAAACGTGGTTTTAGGAACGGGGCTAACATTTAGTGAAACTTTTGTAAATTTAGTTACTGCACATTGTTATTGTGACTATTTAATGTTTCTTCATTTAATATTAAACCAATGATAAAAAAAATGATAGGTAACAATGAACGAATGGCATCTAGATGAAAAAGTTATTACCAGCTAACGACAGAACTTTGAACGACAATCATTCCATTTTAACATAATGATACTGATTTCATGATAAAGAATTATGCTATAATAAAATCAGGGAACAGTAATTATTTTTCAGCTGGGGCTGGATTATTTTAGGGGGCTCAAAATTTGAAAGTGGTTTCATTGGGGGTTGAAAATTCACGGAGGTACTCTTTTGGGGGTCAAATTTTCATATTAGTTTTTAGCTTTGTTGATGCATTTGAAAGTGTTATTGACGAGAAAATGTGTTTTTTCTCGCCCGCCTTCGGCGAGCCAGTGCCTATAATTTAATATATTCAAATTTTGAAATCTCTGAAAAGCTTTCACGAAATCATGATATAAAATGTCAAGTTAAAGAATATATAAAACTTGATTCCTTTTATTCACAATGAGGACATAAACTTATAGATTAGGAAAAACTAATTTTTTGCCAGAAAAAGTTACATAATCTAAGAACGAAATTATGGACAGTCGTTTGGAATAGTTGACAAAGAGGCCCCAACTTGTAAAGATAGCTTTCCTCAAATGTAATAATTCCTGGTTCTTTTTTAACATGCTCAATCAAAGCGCAATTATTTTTTTCTCAGATTTTTTTCTAAAAAATTAACATGAAAAAAAAATGTCTGAAAAGAGCCAGACTGCAAACTAATTTGGGGGTCGGAATTTTTTATTGGACAATAGTGAGGGGGTCCACAAAAAATTATTTTATGCTGGACGGGGGGTCGGAACCTCAACCCAGAAATTTGTGAAAAAGTTTCCAGCCCCCCCCC
>MJUU01000234.1:0-18753 GCA_002080025.1 Modiolus philippinarum | reverse complement strand
CCCCCCCCCCCTGCATTGCGGTAGTCAACAGCAATTGCGATTCAAAGGTCGTAGACAATAAAAATAAAGGATCCCAGTATTAAGTAACAAAAAATAAATCTTGAATCACAGTTCGAACCAAATTTTCAATAAGGATATTACAAAAACAGGAAAACAGCAAACACCCACAATGGCCAGGAACCACAATCACATGCCACAATTTACAAGCAAACTGCACCAGAAAAACAACAATGAAAACAAGAGACAAACATAAATAACGATAGGAACTCGAGATTGCCGGACTTGGTACCGGCACCAGCAAAAGCCAGTGGTAGGGTTAAACCGGTTTATGGGTACCCAAACCTCCCCTTTCTCTATCCCGTTTCCCTATAGTATCATAAACACGCGAATAAAACCCAATACAGGTAGACTACTAACTCAATGACCACTATCTTGGAACAGAAAAAGCAGGCAAAACGTAATTTTGAAAGAAGGGTCAAAGAGTGCTCGCCGCTAAACTGCCGGCTAGCTCAAGGAATCTAGTCTGCTGGTAAAACACTGTCGCACTACGGAAGAAAAAACAAACTCAAAACTTCCCGAAGGGTTTGGTAATGAGTCTTCATGTATTTCAGCAGACATCGGCAGTATCAGTGAGAGGCCAGTATATATGTAAAGTCTTCAGGTCACTGGAATCCAAAGCCAATTTAACGGATTTGTTCAGAATATCTCGTCGATATCCACTATTACGTAAAGAATGTAAGTTACGTCCCAGTTTTTCTGGATTATTAATCAGTTTTGGACATTTTTTAACAACATTTCCATAAAATCGAGGATGAGAATGCTGTTTCCGAGTCACATCATATCTAGATATCAAATGTTTATATCTTCTGTAAAACTTCTTAAAAGTATTTAATAATTTATGAAATCTGTAACCTTGTTGTAAAAGTTTGGATGTGAGAGTAAGGTTACGCTCATTCAAATCATCAAGGGTGGAACAAATGCGAGCGAATCGTACAAGTTGGGATATATATACACCCCGTAGGTTGGAGCTAGGGGAACGTCGCCGTCAAGAAAGGGGAAATTAGTAATTGTAAAATCAAATCATCCCTTTTATCATAAACTTTAGTTTTTATTTTACCAGAGTCAATGGTGATACTTAGATCCAGAAAAGGGCAGTATTTAGAATCATTGTTTGCCTTATTTAGTTTCAGTTGTTGTGGGTAAATGGTGTCAACATAAGCCAAAAACTGGGGATTGTCAATAGTAAGGATATCGTCAATATACCTGCTATTATCATTGAAAATAGAAATAAGTTTATCACTATTTGGTACAGTTCCATTTTGTAGTTTTTTCATGAAAGGAACTGATATCTATTGAAAAACTTTTTTTTCATGATCGTATGAGACGAAATGTTTTTGAATATATTTCGAAAGGATATGGAGTAAATGAAGCCTTCATTAGTAAGGCCGTTACGGAGATAACTATCTCTAATGAGAAAGTCTGTAGAATTTGTGATAGCTCTCGCGTAACGTTTCAACTGTGAAACATACACTTCGTAAGCATGAGAATCTAGAATATTACTGTCAATATGAGGGACATTGATCATTTTGAAATCAAAATCGTCCCTTTTGTCATAAATTTTAGAACTGAGATGGGAATAGCAGATGTTTAACACTTCGATGTCATTTGTCCAATGGTTACAGAATTGCATATTTAAAACATTAACATTTCACTATCTAAGATAGCAGACAAACATTTTAGTGCTGAATTCTGACAGTCGGTGTATGTATTAAATATGATTCGATTGACACATACGCTGGGGTTAGCATAAAATGACCACACAGCAAGAAAGGTGCAAAGCTTATATCATTAGTGAAATTACAAAAAACTTTTGAAAGATACAAAAGTTTTTTATGTACTTTTTAAATCCAGAGAGTCTACCTTGATGATGGGCAACACATTTGAAATGGGAAAAACGTTTGTTTTTGTCGATAATATCTCTCTCTTATAGGGTAAAATCAAATAAGCTTCACTTGCCCTTGTGGCGTTATAGGATTTGTTATTGGATTTCTTTACTTCTGAAATAACTAGACATTTTAATGAAATGTGTAAATTAAGGTATTCCAATTTTAATGAGTCTTTTTAAGGCCAAAAATTCTTTTAATTAAAAGACATTTGAAATTGATAAAAAAAAAAGATTTATGATTGGTATACACTAAATATAGAAACATTTTCCTTTTAAAATACCTTGAACCATAAAATCTTTGATAACACGATGGAACCTGGTTCCTTTATATCCAAACCCCTGAGAATGAGCGGCTAACTGTGCAAAATTGTCTACAGTATCTGGAACAGTGTTGCCAAACAAACCAAAATATATTCTCCCCTGAGGTCGACCATCAATAGATATATCAAGGAAAACCTTCTTGGTCACAGTCAGATCTCCTCCCTGTAACAAAGAAATTAGTATTTATAGATTTTCAAGTAACAGCCAAGGGGCTATCAATGCAATTGGTAGTCGTTTCGTTGTGCACAATCCATCATTTTGTAAATTTTTTTTACATCACAATGATTTTATGGTCTCATTTAAAAAAATGACCTTCTTTGATTATGTTTTCTCCAATGTCATGTTCACCAGATATTTTGTTTTTGAAGAATCAATACTAAAATATGACCGCTTTTGACCAAACTGTAATGGATTTGATATTCAAAATTGATGAACTTTGTTCTTTTTCTTGAAATGTACATTTAGAAGATATATATATACTGCCAAACGTCAAGCGTGAAAATCTTTAATGAGTTTTGTTTTCTTTTCCTTCAGATTTTCCATTTTAAATAGCATATATTTTTTGCTCCATAACCCCCATTTTTTAATAAATATCATCAATACATGATTTGAAATCGTTTTACAAATTCTGAATAATTTGTAGATTTTCCTTCTACTTAAACTATCGACTTAAAGTTTCCATGTAATTGTAAGGTAAAAAGTAGAGAGATCCTTTTCCTTTCCCGCCATTTTTCAATCGTTGAATATCCCGAAAACAAGGCCCATAACCCATCAATATTTTTAGCTGAATGTTTTCTTTTACTAATGCTCTATTCATTTTTGGTATCAAAGCTTAATCCTAGATTTACTTAATTTCATCTTACTACATCCTTAGGATGTTTTGTGAAAATTACCCCTGAAACAAATTCAGAATTTAAACGATACAAACTGATAAAAAGAATCACCTTGAAAGTGTTTTGTCGAGGAGGTTCAAATAGCAATAGTTGATCGGCAAAAGAAAAATAATAAAATGGACTTTCTAGTTTGGAGAAAAGTTTGAAAAAGCTTACCAATGTCAAAGAAAAAAGTGCTGAAAATACAAGTAACATCCACCGGAACAGCATGTTGATGCTATAAATGAACTTCGACTAATGACCACGTCAAAATTTCACCTGTCACACCGATAGCATACAGTCACAGCTGGGTCTTAACTCTCGTGCCACGAAAACGATTTGCGAAACTGCATGGTTCGCGTAATACACCGTCTAAATCCGATTTTCCTTGATCTCCGGAAAGTCAATAATCATCCAGTCACTTGTTATAAGTAAAGCTGTTAGCAAAACGTTTGTTAAATAGATGTACATGCAGGATATTTATGATAAAGCTATTATTTGCTCAGATTTTGATTAACGCTATCGGCATATTCGCTGTAGCATTTTAAAGATTGTCAACTTTTCGATAGTTTAAAACTTCTATTACAATAGACGTTTTATATTTGGTACAGTTTGCTGAAGCATATTCCATGTACTCAACTGTTATGGCAATTCAATGGGATTCTAAGAAAAGATCATGATTGGCCATAAGGATCTTATGATATCTGGAGTTTTGTAGTGTTTTACTTTTGTTGTTTTCAGCATTTTTCATTGCTTTTTCAATTGTCATTTTGTATCAATTAATGTTAAATCTGAATTACCTTTTTTATTTTATTTTTTTTTAATTCCACCTTTTCCCTTATTTTTAGCTATGAAATTAGTATGATGTTTCGTTTAATTATCTTTTCGAGAACAATTGTTTTCAGGGTTTTTTTTTGCATTTTGTTTGGACATCATCAACTCTGTAGTTATGTAGTATGTTTAAATTTGTGTGCATTTTTGAACTCATTTCTTATTATTTGATTAATTTGATAATTAGAATAACTGTTTCTAAAGCAAACGCCATGTGCAGAAATTCTTATCAGTGTTGTGAGTTCAGTTATCTTCTGACTTGTAACACTTCTAAGCATTTTCACAACAAATGTCCTCATAGCTCTTACTTACATGAAAATTACAAAAATTGTCCTTCCAAACTTATTAACCCGTTGAACAAACTAATTCCTAAAGGATATAAATACAGTATTGTTGTTAAGTCTTTACTTTTGGTTTTTGTTGGCAAAAACATTGATCATCTCCTAAACGCTTTACACCATAACTAAATTTAAACAATTTTTCATATTGGCAGTATTTGGCATTGCACAATATCATGTTCTTCTTTCATAATTGATGATGTTGTTATACCAAATCTATTTAGAAGTATTTCAATTGAAGTTTCATATGTAAGAAGGCTTGATATCTTAGTCAACGGAAATTATGTCCTTAGCTAGCTGTCAGCAACTGCGAGCATTTGTCCGGACAGTACCTGTGTGTATTGTTTTCATGTTTTATGTAATTCATTGTAAGGGTACTCGTCTTGATAAGTTGGACTTTTTTCTAGTTTGATTTTTACGGTGAGTCTTTTTGTGTATTTATTTTTTAGCCATTCACCACACATAGGGGGAGGGTTTGGATCCAAGAAAACGAGTTTAACCCCACCACAATTTTTGCGCCTGTCCCAAGTCAGGAATATGTTGGTGACTGGCTTGTCCGTGTCTTCTTATGAAATTTTAGTTTCTTGATATTTGGGTTATTGGATGTGGTTTGTTTCCATTGATTTATTCACTTTTTACCCTTTTTGGGACCATTTAGGGCTTGCTATATGGTGTGAAGTTCCTCACTGTGTTGAAGACCGTACGGTGGGTCGTTTTAACCTGGATATGGAATGTTGTCTCCTTGACATTTACCCCATTTCCTTTCTTTTTCATATGGTCCACAAAAGTGTTAAAGAAGTGATAATCAAATTTTATACAGTTTTTATACAACTGCTGAATAAGGGCAACTTACCAGTCGTTGAAGACACTGCATTAAAACCCATAGTCAACAAAGCCCATTGGTCTTTCTTTATCTTTTACAGTTTTATCATTATACCCCCACTTTGCGAGAGGTATATAGTGTTCATGGTGTCCGGCCGTCCTTTCTTCCGTCCGTCCGTCTGTCCTTCCCTCTGTCTTTCTGTACCCAAAAGGTGGTATCAACTACTCCTTCTATACTACTGATTGGAATTTCATGAAACTTATGCCGGAGCTTAATTATATATTTAAGATGCGCACCATGTATTTTGTTTTCCAATAATTTCTTTTTTTCCCAGCTTTTTTACATGTTTTGGACCGTGTCATTTTAGCTCTATGCAAACCATATGGTGACCACCTGGTATCCACTACTCCTCCTGAACCGCGGATTGGAATTTTATGAAATTTATGCAGGATCTTCATTACATATTGTAGATGTGCACCATTATTTTGTTTTCCAATAATTCTTTTTTTTCCAGATTTTTGACATGTTTTTGACTTCGTCATTTAAGGTCTTTTAGCTCAATGCAAACCATATGGTGACCACCTGGTCTCCACTATTCCTCCTAAACCGTGGATTGGACTTTCACGAAACTTACGCAGGAACTTAATTACATATTGTAGATGTGCACCATGCATTTTGTGTCCCAATAATTCTTTTTTCCCAGATTTTGACATGTTTTGGACTTTGTCATTTTGCTCAATGCAAACTATATGGTGACCACCTTGTATCCCCTACTCCTCTTAAATCAATGATTGGAATTTCATGAAACTTATGCAGGACCTTAATTATATATTGTAGATGTGCACCATGTATTCTGTTTCCAATGAATTCTTTTTTTCCAGATATCTAAAAAATAAAATCAGGATGGGGTGGGGGCGGGGGGTATCCGTGGCCCACTAGGCCACAATAACTCTAGTTTCGTCTGAAACTATGAAAACAAATTAAACAAAGTTTCACAGATATATTGTATTGAAGATCTAAGAAAAAGATAACCCTTTTTCTATGAAATTGCAGTTTTATATATATGGTCACCAGCGCAGACAAAATTTAACATGAGTGAAAAAGAAAACATATTTTTGATAATCTTCCCTGAAACTGTTGTAGGATGTATGCAATATCCTCAGCAGATCGTGGTAGTTTCGTTTCAATCTTTCAACAAGCGTGTCCACAGTTAATCAGTGGATAAGGGAAAAGGTATTTTATGTATTGAAGGTCCTAAAGATGGCCTCATGTGCGAAACACAATTAAGATTAGACCATACTGCGAATGCATTTTGATTACGTCCTCTGTTATAAATATGTGTAAGAGTAATATACGTTGTATGAAAGTAAGGTCCTTTGCAAAAACAAAAAGGGATAGAAAAACATGATTAACAGAAAAAAGGATATGGGTCCTATTGGAAAACACATTTTGATTGTCTCCTTTAAGTTGATGATGTAAATATACGTCATTCTAAAACAGTTTGGGTTAATTTACTCAGTTATTGAACTAGATGCTAAGAGACTGAGCCTATATCGCTCACCCACAAAATGCTTCTAGGCCAGAAATTGATGTTTTCCCAAAGGGTCTAACGTTAAGCTATGTTCTCTCCAGTAAGACACTTTTTTCTGTCAAACTCTGTCAAACCAATTAAGATAAAAAAAGAAAAAGAATAAAAAATCCCTAAACATCACTGTTGTACAGTTTATTTTCAATTTACTTGAAAAGTTTTAGAGCAGATGTTACATATGATGATTTTTCTATAGGGCTCAATGTTAAAATTTGATTAGCGCTTGTGGTCATATTTTAGCTCAGCTGTGTGAGTTATTGCCATCACTTGTCCGTCCGTCCGTCGTCTGTCCGTTAAACATTCCACATTTTCATTTTCTCCTCTGAAAACACTGAAGCAAATTAAATTAATCTTTACAGGAATGATGTTTGGAAGTTCCTTTAGAAAAATTGTTCATTTCGTTCCAGTTCGACAAAAACATGGCCGCCAGCACGGAACTTAGGTTTAACATTTGACCTTATGGAAAATTCACATTTTCATCTTCTCATCTGAAACCACTGAAGCAAACTCAACCAAACTTTACAGATATGATGTATTGAAGGTACTTTCGAAGGATTATTGCTTATTTCATTATGATCCGACAAAAGTGGCCGTCAGGAACGGACTTGGGTTGAACATTGGACCGATGGAAAAATAACATTTTAATCTTTTCCTCTGAAACCACAGAAACCACAGAAACAAATTCAATAAAACTTTCCAGGAAAAATGTATGGAAGGTCCTTTACAAGATTGCTTATTTCGTTCTGATTCTACAAAAAAACATGGCCGCCAACATTGAACTTAGGTTAAACATTTGACCCATGGGAAAAATCACATTTTTCATCTTCCCAGAAACCACTAAAGCAAATTCAACCAAACATTACAGGAATGATGTACATAAGGTCCTTTACAAAACTGCTCATAACGTTCCGTTCTAACAAAAAACATCATACAGCCTTGGCAGATTTACATTTAACCCTATGGGAAATTGGTCATTTTTGTCATCTTCTATGAAATTATTGAAGAAAATTTAACCAAACTGAATTGGAATATGTATTGAACTATAGCTTAACATCAGACCGTAAGGAAAAAAACAGTTTTGTCAATTTTGTATAGACAATGCTTATATAAGAAGCATTTTGTCAGGTGAGCGATTCAGGCTCAGTTCCTGAGCCTTTAGTTTATCAGATCGGAGCGAAATGAGCAATTTTTGTATAGAACCTGCCATACATCATTCTTGAAGAGTTTGGTTACATTTGCTTGAGTGGTTCGAGAGGATATGATGAAAATGTTATTTTCTTATAAGGTCCTATATTAAAACTATGTTCAGCGCTTGTGTCCATGCTTTTGTCGGATCTAACTAAAATTGGAAATCCTTGTAAGCATTCCATTCATCATTTTATTCACAATTTATTCAAATTTTCTTTAGTAGTTTCAGATTAGTTGGTGAAAAGGATTATTTTCCCGTAGTGTCCAATGTTAAACTATGTTCGGTGCTGGTCACAATCTTTTTTTTTTTATCAGATAGGAAGGAAATTGGCAATCTTTTTAATGATCTAGAGTTTTATTACCGGACTTAAAAACAGCGACTGTGACAAAACCCGATCTTTCACTGGCAGTGGGACGGGTGCCACGAGTGGAGCAAAATACGCTTACCTGAGCACTTGATAATACCTCTACTTTAGTAGGGGTTCAATCTTCTAGTGCTTTAAGTGTGTGGCGTTCTTGTGGTGTTTTTGTTTTTGTTTTTGTCATGCTTTCTCAATTCGTATTGGATATGAGTTGCCGTGATTTTGGATTTTTGATTATTTTAACCCCTTTTCCTCATTTTTGCTTCGGTATTCGTTTGCCGATGTATTCATCATTCGGTATTTTCCATTAGTAACATGGTAAAGGTAGCTGTTTTCCACTATTCAAAAACTTTGGAATTTATATCAGTTTAAATTATCAATCACTAAATATAAAAACAACTACCTGTCTCAAATGAAAGATGGTTGTTTTGAAAATAAAGGTGATTGTTTTAATCACCTTTAATCAGGATTGGAAAACACTGTCATTCCAATACATTCTAGTTAAATTTATAACAAAACCCCCAAGTTACTGTTAATTTAGTTTCTGCATATGCCCGTTTCGACAACTTATGTCTCTTCAGTGCAGATCAAACCAAAGAGAGAGATACTCCTTTAGATTTTAACAAAATGTTCTTAAATTAAGTTTTGACAAGTTTTCCAATAAAATCTGTTTTCTGGTAAGCACCGAAGTACTGGTTTCTTGGTTGGTGAATACCCTCGGGACTTACAGTTAACCAGCAGTGGCATCAGCTCAGTTGTAGTAAATAACAAAATGCCAAAGTAATGTTGAATGTAGTTTCTGCATATGTGCATTTCGACAAGTTATGCCTCTGTAGTGCAGATCAAATAAAAAAAAATGGAAATCCATAAACGAAAATGTGTGTAAAAGTTGAAACAGAACAAATTACCAATTTAATTGATCTAAAAAGGCAAGACAAAATCTACAGAGATAATAATTATTTCCTCATAGGGTCAAATGTTAATCTATGTTCAGCGCTGTCACCCGTGTCTTTATCGAATTCGATGGAAATTACAATCTTTCTAAAGGACCTTGCATACATCATTTCTTTAAAGTTTGATTGAATTTCGCTTCAGTTGTTCCAGAGAAGAAGATGAAAATGTGATTTTTCCATAGCATTCAATATTAAAACTTTGTTTTGGTGGTCATTTTTTTCATCAATCGACAGAAGCTGGGAAATCTTCATTAAAAACTCCCCATGCATCACTCCCCTAAAGTTTGGATTAAGTTGTTTCAGTGGTTCCACAGAAGATGAAAATATGATTTTACAAAAGGATCCAATGTTCTCCGCTATCGGTCAAGTTTTTATTGAATCGAAACGAAATTAGCAATCTTTGTAAAAAAAAATCCTTTAGAATTTGGTTGAATTTGATTCAGGCCCAGAGGAGAATTTTCCATGTAGGACTATATTCCGCGTGGCGGCAATGATTTTTAACAAATAGAGACGAAATGGGCAATCTTTGTAAAGGACCTTCCATAGGTCAGTCCTGTTCAGTTTTGGCAAACTTGCTTCAGTTAGTCTAGAGGAGATGAAAATATGACTTTACCAAAAGGTTCAATGTTAAAACTATATTCCAAGCTGTAACTGGTGGCTATGTTTTTTTATCCAATTGGATCGAAGACCTATCTTTGTAAAGGGCCTCCTATACATCATTCTTTAAAGTTTGGTTGATTTTTTTTTAAGTCTTTCCAGAAAAGAAGATGAAAACATATTTATAGAATTCAATATTAAAACTATGGTCATGTTTTTATCAAATAGAGACGAAACAAGCAATCTTCGTAAAGGACCTCTCGTACATCATTCTTGTGGAGTTTGGTTCAATTTGCAATTTGCCTTAGTAGTTAAAACAGAGATGATGGATATGTGATTTTTCAATAGGGTCCAAATTTAGTACTATATTCCGTAAGGAGCCATATTTTTATTGGATCGGAACTAAATGAGCTGTCTTTGTAAAAAGATCTTTCATACATTATTCCCGTGAAGTTTGGCTGAATTTTCTTCAGTGGCTTCAGAAGAGAAGATGAAAATGTGAAAAGCTAACGGACATACGGATGACGGGCGCCAAGTAATGGCAAAAACTCACACTGAGCATTCTGGTTAGGTAAGCTAAAAGAAACGGTCGAAATATATTCAACTAAGACAAAGCATTATAGACAATAGTGGATTTTTCGATAAGGACTAAATGAGTAAATCCTTTTGTCCTATTTCAACGAGCATTTTCACCAGATTTGTTCAAAATTCGGCCTATCAGTCTAGGGGAAGAATGTTTTACGTTGTTGCCACTGCGACGTCAAAGCCAATGGATGCAATATGAGGACATAAAGCAAATGGTCTTTACCAAGTGAACTATAATAGGTCCAATGTGGTTTTGGTCTTCTAAAATCATTGAAACATATATATAGGATCATATTTGGACATAGACTCTGTGGAGTAATCATATAATATTCATTCACTCTGAAACGACTAAATCGAATTGAACCAAACTGCAGTGGAATGATGTGTGGCAGGTACTTTACCAAAACAATTTTTGTTTTGACAACAAACATGGCAGTTAACATATTAACATAATACTATCCTCTAAGTACTAAAAGCTTTTTGAATCAGACTGCACTTTCCTTTAAAAAGAATGCTAAATTCATTACTTTATAGAACCAAAGACGCCACCACAGAATATATAGTTTAACATTATAAGTGAATTAATTGTATGTACTTCTTTGTAAAGGTACCCGTCTTGATAAGTTGGACTTTTTTCTAGTTTGATTTTTACTTTGAGTCTTTTTGTGAATTTACTTTTTTCACCACACATAGGGGAGGGTTTAGATCCAAGAAAACGGGTCTATCCCAAGTCAGGAAAACGTTGGTCATTGGCTTGTCCTTGTCTTCTTATAAAAATATTTAGTTTCTTTATATTCGGGTTATTGGATGTGGTTTTTTTCATTGATTTATTCACCTTTGTACTTTTTGGGGGCCATTTAGGGCTTACTATATAGTGTGAGGTTCCTCACTGTGTTGAAGACCGTACGGTGACTCCTAGATGCTTTGTTTTGGGTCGTTTTAACCTGGAGATGGGATGTTGCCTCCTTGGCATTTACCCCATTTCCTTTCTTTTTCATAATTTTGACATACAGCAATGATGTATTGGGAGGTTCTTAAAAAAATTGTACATTTCATTCTTATTCTTATCTTCTCACTTTCGTTTACAAATAAGATGGCTGCCTGCACAAAGAACGTTTGACACTGTAACTTTTCGCATTAATGACTGACCACATGACTTCCATTAGTAAGATTGGGTGTCCTGGATAAAAGGACATGCATGTGGCACTTGTCCTGACGTTTGAATTCGCAATACCACTATCGTAACAGAGTGGATTATGATTCCGGACATGTGATGATATGATTAAGGCACTGAATCTCTTGCTAGACAACATCTATGTTCGTTTTGGCACCACTTTTTATCATCGGGTCATTGGAATCCCAATGGGTACTAATTGTTCAATTCTCATTACAGATCTTTTCCTGTTCTGTTACAAACGGGGCTTCATAAAAATACTACAAAATGGAACTGTACGTAACAGTGAGAAACTTATTTCTATTTTCAATGATGATAGATGGTACATTGACGATATCCTTACTATAAACAATCCCCAGTTTTAAGATTATGTTAACATCATTTACCCACAACAGCTGAAACTAAATAACGCAAACAATGATTCTAAATACTGCCCTTTTCATGATCTAAGAATCATTGTTGACTCTGATAAAATAAGAGCTAAAATTTATGATAAAAGGGATGATTTTGATTTCACTATTACTAATTTCCCCCTTTCTTGACGGCGCCGTTCCCCTAGCTCCATCCTGCCGGGTGGATATATCTCAACTTGTACGATTCGCTCGCGTTTGATCTACAATTGACGATTTTGATGAGCGTAAGCTTACTCTCCCATTCAAACTTTTACAACAAGGTTACATATTTCATAGTTATTAAATACTTTAAAGAAGTTTTACAGAAGATATGAACATTTGATATCTAGATATGACGTGACTGGCAAACAGCTAATTACAAAGGGCATTTCTCAACCTCGTTTTATGGCATATTGTTAAAAAATGTCAGATACTGTAAAATAATCCAGAAAAATTGGTAAGTAAGTTACATTCTTTACGTAATAGTGGATATCGACGGGATAAATCCGTAAAATTGGCTTTGGACTCCAGTGACCTGAAGACTTTACACATATACTTTCCTCTCACTGATACTGCCCATGTCTACCGAAATACATGCCGACTCTTTATCAAACCCTTCGGGGAGTTTTGAGTTTGATTTTTCTTCCGTGATGCGACAGTGTTTTACCAGGAGACTAGGTTCCTTCAGCTAGCCGGCAGTTTAGCGGCGAGCACACTTTGATCCATCGTTCTAAGTTACGTTTTGTCAAACGCTTTTCTCTTCCAAGATAGTAGTCACAAAGTAAGTAGTCTACCTGGCTTGGGTTTTATTCGTGTGTTTATTATACTATAGAGAAGCGGGATACAGAAGGGGAGGTTTTAGTACCCATAAACCTGTTTAACCCTACCACTGGCATTTACTAGTGCCGGTACCAAGTCCGGTTATCCCGAGTTCCTATCGTTGTTTATGTTTGTCTTTTGTCTTCATTATTGTTTTTCTGGTGGAGTTCCCTGGTGAATTGTGGCATGTGGTTGTAGTTTTCTGCCATTGCAGGTGTTTACTGTTTTCCTGTTTCTGTCATTATATATGGAAAACAGAAAAAGTCGGCCCAATGAATTTACGCAAATTTCAAGCAGAAAAAAACTTTGTTATCAAGGAAAAGATAAGTTCTGGAAAAGTCTAAAATTACACACCAACCAAACCACGTTTGGGAAAGAAATCAATATTCAGATTACACTGATTGTGCAATTTCGGTAAAGGAATTTTCAACCATTTAACACATTGGATTTACAGGTATGCCTTATAAAAACGAATACATCATTTTGTTTTTTTTTTTTTCATTCTCATTCCATATCCATTGCATCAATGAAATACTCTCATATTATTAGTAACATGGATCATCTGTTTCAAAGGAAAATACCTGTAACTCAAAAATACCTTAATTTTTAATGAAAACAAATTTAAATAAGAGAGAAAATATAAAATTGAAAAGTAATTATTGGAATTATTACCTGCCACCAATATTTTTATAAAAATGTTATTTTAAATTCATTAAATGAGCAAAACTTTATTTCACATGAGCATAACTACAATCTAAAAATTGATCATTGTTACTGCTATGGTAAGTTCTTGCTAAAAAGCTCTCAATATCACAAAAAAAATTATAGTTTAATCTAAAGCAGAAATTTCACAAGCCCGTTCAGTTTGTATCTTTTTCACTTTTGTTTCACATGACAGATAACATTACGAATAAGTCATATACAAACAAAATAAGCACTATAACAAATATGGTAGTCCTGCATTTTAATAATAAATGAACAGGACAAGATGAATATATACAGAGTATTTTTTCAAAATTTTATATCTTGACAAAAAATGTCAGTGACCAACGTTAATCAGCCCCGACTCGATCACTGGTTTTAGGAAACAAAATTTAACCCTGTAGTGGTATGCAGTTATCAAATTTTCCATAATTACTCAAAAAACAATAGCTTTAAGAAACATGATACTATGACACCGAATTCTAGTAGAATATTCCTCAATACACGAAGGTATTTATTGCAATGTCAGGTTTGTCCGAAGAATTAACTTGTAAGGAACTAAATACAATTTTCGGTGGATTGATCGTATGTTAATAATGATGAAAAAAACATAAAAACATCTGATGAATTTTATTCATAAATATTACAAAATGAAAAGAGAATCTTATATCAAAAAGATGAAACACAAAAGAATATTTTTGACTCTTTTTTTCAATGTATTATCTATAATTAAACATATGAGGTCATAGATTTAAGTATTTCTTTAGACTAAGTACTTGTTCTAATTAGGGACCGACCATTTAACTTGAAGGGGGGGGGGGTTATGGTTTTTTTCTAAAAAATATTTTGGATCTGATTTTATGTGAAAAAAATATTTTGGCTGCCAAAATGATGAAAAAAAAATTTCTGAATGAGGCTTTCTGCCCAAAAAAATAATGTTAATTTTGAGAAAAAAATATTTTGTTGATACGCGTGCAAAAAATAAATAATTTGTTTCGAGCGAAGCGCGAAAAAAATTTTCTGTCCAGAAAAAAAAAAACCATAACCCCCCCCCCCTTCAGGTTAAATGGTTGGTCCCTTAGAACAAGTACTTAATCTAAAGAAACACTTAAATCTATGACCTCATATGTTTAATTATAGATAATTAGTTTAATTATAGGTAATTATAGATAATACATATGTTTAATTATACATAATACATGTTCTAATTACATCATACAGTATTGCACAAGAAACATATATAAAATATCCTCCTTTATCCTCTATGTGAGAAGGACACATTGCATTAAGTTTTCTTAACATTATGACAAACGGTGCGGTGAATTTTTATAAAATTTTAATATAGGTAAGTCATATGTTTGCAGGATCTTTAATGAAAATTAAATTAAGGGTTTCCATCTAGAGGAAATTGAATGCTTGCCTGTGATTATTTTCTTTTGTTTTTGGTTTCTATAAAGCAGTTTTGCAAGTAGGGGCCACTTTATACAGATTGTACCTAGTGATGATTTCTGTACAGAATTTAAGACTTCTAAGATAGGAGTTTTTCTGTGAGCTGTAGATCAAAATTTTCGTAGGTAAAATTTTCCTAATTTTTTTCTTGAAGTATATTAGTACTAATTTGTTTCATGCTGCAAAGAACTTTGAAACATTTCTGAATTACCCCGGGTTCGCTACCTTAAGAAAATGAAAACCTTCATCAAGCAAAACCTGTATTTACATTTTTATCATTTTTGCAGTGAGTCGTGTAAATTTCAAATAAAAGGCCCTGACACCACAGTCGAATGACAGTATTGTTGGAAATTTTACGTTTATTCATATGAAAAGCGAAGAGTAATATATTATTTTACAGCTTTATATATATCGAGGTAACACTGGCAGTTTCGACAACTTATGCCTCTCTAGTGCAGATCAACTTAAAATTTTTCGAAGATCAAAACCCCGCAAATAATTGAAGCTCATAGAAAAAAAACTAATATCAAATGAATTATACGCTATGTAAATGATACTTAATTTACTCATTTACTCCATATCCTTTCGTAAAATATTAAGTATTACAGTCTCACAATGAAAATGGTATTTATGAAATTAAATGTGAAAACGCACTAAATAATATTTGGTGAAAAAACATTTATTACTCTTGCTTTTCTCGTTGTATTATTTACATTGCATATCAGAAAAAAAAATATGAATTTTACAATTATGCAACAGCATTTTTCTGAGTAACATCAAACTGATAATCCACTCTTACAACACCACTCTGTGTGATAATAATATCCACCAAAGGATGGTTACGTTCATCTGTTTTGACCGTTTCCATTCTCCTGACAATATCCATTCCTAACAACACCTTACCAAATACTACATGTTTTCCATCCAGCCATGGAGCCCGGGTACAGGTTATAAAGAACTGACATCCATTTGTGTTTGGTCCTGAAAACAACATGTCTTTCATCAACTATCGATAGTATTTTTCAACATTGCTGATTTATATTCTTATGATATCAACTAACCGTGTTCTGCAACTTTTGTTATTTCCATTATCTACCGCTATCTAAATCAAAACCCTCTTCCCTTCAAATAAGAACACAAAACACTTGACAATAAGCACAGTCATTTATGGTGACAAGACCTGCTCTATATATATATAGTAACAAACATTCACTACATATTAATTATTAGGGATCAGCCAAAGATTGAGATGATGTAACGGACTGTCCTGGAAAAGTTTTGTCTATCTTTCAGGTAAGTCCGTAATTCTATACCT
The DNA here is from genome assembly GCA_002080025.1 of Modiolus philippinarum. Lineage (NCBI taxonomy): Eukaryota > Metazoa > Mollusca > Bivalvia > Mytilida > Modiolidae > Modiolus > Modiolus philippinarum. The sequence goes on along the minus strand of MJUU01000234.1, from coordinate 2,499 downwards.
ACAGTGTAATAATAATACCAACAAAATTGTTTTACATTAATAAAACAGCAGTTATCATAAAATCGTCAATTACCAGGACTGGGTAGCATAAAGTTAAGGGTAATTGAAGAGAAAATGTAAGAATTGGATTTGTTAAGAATGAAGTAACACAAAATTAAAACCAACTCATCAAATAGCCATTTTTTTGCGCTTCAGAACAAATATTGATATAAAACACACAGGTCTTTGCGGTAATGACTGATATTCTAGGGACGTAACATCCTGGAAATATACAGAAAATTGTCATGATCACTTTTATTCCTTAAGGACCTTTTGCTATGTTTGCAGACGACCATATACATTGCAATATTAACTAATATAATACCGATTGTCTCAATTACAAAATACCAAAGTTACTGTCAATTTAGTTTCTGCATATGCGCATTTCGATAACATATGTCTCTTCATTGCAGATCAAATCAAAACATTTGGAAATCCATTTACCGAAATATATGTAAAAGCTGATAAAGAACGAATTACCAATATGATCTAAATAGTAAAGCCAAAATCAGCTAAGGGCAGAGCTATGCGAGAGGGAGATAGTCCTTAGCCTTGAAAATTCTTCTTTTAAATTAGGATATTGAAAGTTTCCTCAAATGTATATTTTGCTTGTTTCCATATCGATCCGGTAATAATGAAGTTCCAATGTTCAAATCTGAAATTTGGAATTTAAATAGGCGGAGAAACTGTTCATTATTTTTATGTTAAAGGTGTCTGCAGGGTATTATTTTAACATTGTAGAATTTTGTGAATTTTTCTGTGTAGAGACATAATTGTATTATTGTTCAAAATATAAAATAAAATTTGGGGGTCACCATGCATTTAAGCACAAAAACTAAAATTAAAAATTTAAACATTTTACACAGAAATGTTAGGAAAATTGTTATATGAGAGGATAGCTTCAAAAATCTGTTATATATTTTATTCATACTTTGTAAGTGTTTTGAAGTTATTAATCCGTTTATGTATAGAAAGAAAACGTATGGGTCACATTTGAAATAAATTGCAAAATGCTAATTTCCCTAGAGTGATATCTATGTAAATTTTGTTTATCAAATAATCTCCCTTGCGTAATAATCCAACAACAGATTTAAAGCACACGTGCTTCAGTTCACCTTTTTGTAATGATAAATATTGTAAAAGTGATGAGGAATAAACATTTTAAATACTTTGGAACTATCTTTACATTTTAAATAAATGTTTTGTTAAATTTCTTAATGAATGAAACCTAAATGGATAAGTCTTAGACAAAAATGGTGGAATAATACCACTGAGGCACCTTAATTGTTTTTACTTGTAACGACTCTTTTTTTTTGTCTGTCATGTTACTGTAAAGAATTAATGTTACGCTACAAAAAATGTTATATTTCTTGATATTATTTACATTGTTAAATACTTGATTATTGTAAAGGAAATGTTCATAAGATTTCTTTTTTTGATGGTTCTTGGAGCTGCTATTTTAGTCATTTGTTTTCTATTTATTCGGTTTTTCCAATCATAAATATATCTTACCAGCACTCGCACTACTCAGAAATCCTGCGCCTGTGTGATTTATTTTAAAGTTTTCATCATTAAAGTATTCTCCATAAATACTAGATATCCCTGTACCATTGTTATATTGTACGTCACCTCCTGAAAAGCGAAAAATATTTCAGGTCATTTCTAATCACGCCCTAAATACAAATTTTAAACATAACACGATACTATTATTCTTCATTAGATCTTTCTTGTATAATTAATAAGTTATTAATTAGCTGTGTGCAACTAGTTTCTGTTCATTATACAAGACAATATTAGAATTTTTCTGTGTCTTTCGAAAAATGCAGTATGGTTGCAAACGAAAGGAAGAGCTCCGTGTAAAGTAACCAGTTTTTCTACTTTTTATGTTGTTCTAAATAACAGTAAACACCTACAATGGTCGAAAATTACAATCACATGCCACAATTACAAGCCCTTTTCTTGCATGAATTAATGAATTTCCTATCTGTGTACATTTATATATCGAAGGGGCGGTACAGCTTCATTTCTCACTGAAAAGAAACGTCAGTCTACCTCAAAGGCTTCCCAATCCGTTTGTCCTGTGTAAAGTGGATATATAGTCTCTAACATTGTTTCCAGTATATTACGTATATTTCTCACATCGAGATAGTTAGATTTTCACATTTTAAAGTTCGAGGTTTATCCGAAAACTTTAAAATGTGAAAATTTAACTATCGAGATGTGAGAAATTATCGTAATAAACCGGAAAACAATGTTAGAGATTTTTTCTCTAATTCCTACTCAATTTATTTGACGTAAAGCGATCTCCATAGTCTCCAGTCGCCAGTATGCCGCCATTTTGTTGCTATCATCGTTGCTATGTGTATCATTGCGCCTTTCATTGAAAGGGGTGTTGAATGTAGTATTTTTGATAAAAAAAATGTCATATTATCAATTAATTTAGTTATTTTAGTCATAAAA
>MJUU01000233.1:0-11191 GCA_002080025.1 Modiolus philippinarum | reverse complement strand
CATACCCGAGTATTATATATGTTAGTCCTAGATGAAGGTAACTACAATTCCTAGATCCGCACAAATGAAAATTTATAATACCATTCGTTCCCCATGTCCAAACGGTTCTCAATGACAGAACAATTTTAAAAATATGTAAATATATATGAAAATATGACTTGTTGTGAAGTAATGATATTTTTTTTACTTAAGGTAGTAGACCCGGGGTAACCCAAAAATTTTCCACACAGTCAATTTGCTCTAAATTTGGTGTATGAAACAATTATTTATTGGTTATTGGTTACTGTGGAAGTACTTTTATTCGTGGACATCAATTTTCGTGGTTTTCATAAAAATCACTATTTAGTGGGTACTTTAATTGGTAGTTTCGAATCTCGTGCATTGAAACTCTAGGGAAAAATGCATTTCGTTTGGATCTTGATTTCGTGGTTTAAGCGAACCACGAAATCCACGAAAATTGGAACCCAACGAACAATAGTACTTTCACAGTATTTGTTCTCTATCAGTTTTTGAACATCTTTGAGTTAATGGTCTTCGAAAATTTTAGATTTTATCTGCACTGAAGAGACATAAGTTGTCGAAATGCAGGAAATAAATTCACAGTAACTTCGGTATTTTGTTATTATTTACTAATATTATTCTAGAAAAAGTTGCCAAACTCTTCATAGAAACTTGCAGACATAAGTATGTGAGAATAATTATCAGTAGCATGCTTGAAGTGTTGATTTGCAGTTAAAAAGATAATACATTGTCAAAACATTGCTGAAAACACAGCTTCATTCAATTTCTTCTAGATGGAAATCCTTACAGTCAATTTTCACCAAAAATTGAAAATTAAAGGTCCTCCATATATCAAAATTTTATAAAAATTCACCGTCCCGTTTTTCACAATGTTAGGAAAACTGCATAAAAAAGTCTTAATATTCCTTAATACTGAACGTCAAGCAGATAGAATTACCTCCCTTTTCAAAAATCTGACTTTCATTTATTTTAATATTTTTTAAGTTTCCATTCAAAACCTAGATATTTTAATGCAGGCACTTTGAATCATTTTATAAAAGGGTTGCAGTTTCATGATAACATGAATATTCTATTTTATTCTAATTTTTTTATTTATACCAATCAAGACAAGTAGTTTGTGTAGAAAAGGGAGTTTTCTCCTCCTTCCCCAGGTCTACTACCCCAACATTAACTAAAAAATCAGAACCCGTACAAACTTCAGCTAATGGAGGTTTATTCTCTGTAAAAATTGTTCTCATTTTGAATAATTAAATACCGAAGTTACTGTGAATTTTGTTTCTGCATATGCGCATTTCGACAACTTATGTCTCTTCAGTGCAGATAGAATCTAAACATGTGGAAGACCATAATGTCAAAGATGTTTAAAACTGAAAGAGAACAAATTACCAAATATGATCTAAATAGGAAACCAATATCAGCTAAGGACAGAGCTTTGCATGAGGGAGATACTTTGAATGATGGGATTTTATGTCTTCCAAGATATTGTGAAGTACTCTTTTTGTACAATTTTAAAATATTTAGATATTCTTTTGTTATAAAAAGACGAAGATGGGCGTTTGATATCTAATCTATATGTACTTCCCAATAGTGATAGCTTTCCAAGAAGCAATATACCAAAATATCGGTAATTTGTACGATTTTTTACGAATGTTTTTATTTCCGTGCTTTGTAGTTTTCTCATGTCTGTGTTTTCGTGTGTTCTTTTCCATGTCTCTGGACTTTGGTTTTTGTAACCACATCCATTGTTCGTCCGATATTCTACTGCCGTTGTACATCCACTGTTCGTCCGATATTCTACTGCCGTTGTACATCCATTGTTCGACCGATATTCTACTGCCGTTGTACATCCATTGTTCCTTCGATATTCTACTGCCGTTGTACATCCATTGTTCCTTCGATATCTACTGCCGTTGTACATCCATTGTTCGTCCGATATTCTACTGCCGTTGTACATCCATTGTTCGTCCGATATTCTACTGCTGTTGTACATCCATTGTTCGTTCGATATTCTACTGCCGTTGTACATCCATTGATCCTTCGATATTCTACTGCCGTTGTACATCCATTGTTCGTCCGATATTCTACTACCGTTGTACATCCATTGTTCGCCCGATATTCTACTGCCGTTGTACATCCATTGTTCGTCCGATATTCTACTGCCGTTGTACATCCATTGTTCGTCCGATATTCTACTGCCGTTGTACATCCATTGTTCCTTCGATATTCTACTGCCGTTGTACATCCATTGTTCCTTCGTTATCTACTGCCGTTGTACATCCATTGTTCGTCCGATATTCTACTGCCGATGTACATCCATTGTTCCTTCGATATTCTACTGCCGTTGTACATCCATTGTTCGTCCGATATTCTACTGCCGTTGTACATCCATTGTTCGTCCGATATTCTACTGCCGTTGTACATCCATTGTTCCTTCGATATTCTACTGCCGTTGTACATCCATTGTTCCTTCGATATTCTACTACCGTTTTACATCCATTGTTCCTTCGATATTCTACTGCCGTTGTACAACCATTGTTCCTTCGATATTCTACTGCCGTTGTACATCTATTGTTCGTCCGATATTCTACTGCCGTTTTACATCCATTGTTCGTCCGATATTCTACTACCGTTGTACATCCATTGTTCGTCCGATATTCTACTGCTGTTGTACATCCATTGTTCGTTCGATATTCTACTGCCGTTGTACATCCATTGTTCCTTCGATATTCTACTGCCGTTATACATCCATTGTTCCTTCGATATTCTACTGCCGTTGTACATCCATTGTTCCTTCGATATTCTACTGCCGTTGTACGTCCATTGTTCGTCCGATATTCTTCTGCCGTTGTACATCCATTGTTCCTTCGATATTCTACTTGTTCCTTCGATATTCTACTGCCGTTGTAAATCCATTGTTCCTTCGATATTCTACTGCCGTTGTACATCCATTCTACTGCCGTTGTACATCCATTGTTCGTCCGACTACAATTGACTACTTCAATATCTTCGATATTTTCAAAGAATTTAAAGAAGTCGGTTAATCACTGCCCAAAGATAAATAAAATTACTGTAAATTCAATAAAATCAATTACAGAAGTACATAATATCATTATTTCAGACGTTTCACGTAAATTTCTTACAGTTGAATATAGTCAATACGTTATGACGTAAACGAATTCTTATGTTTCAAAATAACAATCCTTGTATGGTACTTAAAAATCAAAATTTGACATTTAGCACGTCTGCTAGAAGAATTCAGTTATTACGATGGTGAAAATAATGGGTATGCGGACGGCCATCCTCCCAAGTCAGGTGTTCTGAGTCCACGTACGAGGGAGCGTACGTGAAATCAGAACACCTGACATGGGAGGTTGGCGGGTGGCTTCAAAATAGGTACATCATTGGTCCGGAATAAAACTATATATATATATCAGTTTTGGGGATATAAAAGTACCCGCGTTTTTTTATACAGATCATTTGTACATGTATCAAAAGTGTGCGTGTTATGTTGATTTTGATTTCTGATTATTTATGTCAATATTACTAGCCATTGAACTTAGTTATTTTTGAATCAAACATCTGCAAACAGAGTACCGCGTTTGTTAGAATCAAATCTTCCAAGTGTTTATATTTTGCAGATCATTTGCACATCTATCAAAGTTGTGCATGTTACTTTGATTTTGATTTCTGATTATTTCTGCCAAAATTATTAGTTGTTTAACTTAGTCATTTTTATTTCAAATATCTGCCAACAGTGTACCCCATTTTCCGGAGGAAATGATAAAAATTCAAGCTATGACAAATTATTAGAGAAATCTTTGCTGCCATCTTTGAAAATTAGGCGCCTGAGGACAGTGGCCTTGGAAAAATTTAAAATTATGAAATAAATAGTCCTGTTTTTTTACAAGATCTTGTATCACAGAAAAATAATGTTTATAACTTCAGGTATACCAATACAACAGGAATTCCAAGGGTATGGTCTCAAATCATTTAGATATTCAGTCCTAAGATTTGGAATAGATATTCAGTCCTAAGATTTGGAATAGTCTTCCAGATGAGTTGAGGAATCAATCAAATCTCAACTTTCAGATGGATTTTTAATGTGCAGATCATTACATGTAGAACATATGCCAGAGGTGTGCATGATACCATGATTTCTATTTTTTTTTTAATTTTATGCCAAAATTACCAGTTGTTGAAATTAGTCATTTTTCGTCAAATACATGTATCTGCAAACATGGAACTCTATTTATTCAGAGCAATCACCTTCAATTTTTCGGATATAAAGTGTATATTTAGCAAATCTTTTGTACATTAATTAGAGGTTTTAATGGTACTTAGATACTGTGGGTACTTTTATCCGTGGGCATCTATTTTTTGGGGGGTTTTCATAAACATAATTATTTCGATGGTACTTAAATTCATTGTTTCGAATTTTATGCATTAAAATTCTAATAAAAAATGCATTTCGTTGGGAACTTAATTCCGTGGTTTTTTGAATAACGAAATCCACGAAAATTGCAACCACACGGACAAAACTACTTTCATAGTATCAATTTGTGATTATTTATTCCAAGACTTCTAGTCGTTGAACTTTGTCAACTTTTGTCAAACAACTCCCATGGCTGAGGTTACCCCATTTGTCCAGAGCAAATCGACGGTGTTTAAGATAGAATGTACATATTCTGCACATCATTTGTTCGCATATCAGAGGTGTGCATGTTAATTTGATACTTAATGCCAAACTTACCAGTTGTTGAAATAAATCATTATTTGTATGTAACATATCTGCCAATAGGGTGCCCCATTTGTCCTTAGAAAGATTGTATATGAGCTTTCAAAAATAAGCCACAAAGGACAGCAAAACCTTGCCGTTTAAAAAAAAAGTGTACATTTCGGATATGCAGGGTTGTGATATTGTCCATGTAAAAGAAAACCGGATTTTCTGTCACATTGACAGCTTCGTTTCATCTTGTTTTTCTTTGTAAAAGTATTGTTATGGCATTCAGACAAACATTTGTTCTACATGGATTTACCTTTTGAACTTCTATTGTTTGCGTGCTTATTTATGAATGACATGGTCGGAAATAATGTAGGACTCTTTTTACAATAGAATAATTGGCTTGTATTATTTTTACAATAGAATAATTGGCTTGTATTAATTATATATAAAAGACTTTTCCCAAGAAGGTTATACTTTTCCTTGAAAGCAAGTTCCGAGTTTAACATTTTAATATTAACATGTAGCCAATCACGATATAAATCGGAAATATATTTGATAGTTTTACCTGAAACTATTAATTATATCGCCGAAGAACATTTTGGTTTCGCGTTTTAAAAAAAAATCGGCCAGAAATTTATGAAATCAATGTTAAATTGTATCAATTTGTAAACTCACATATACAAAAATTAAAAAAAAGTTGTTAACATGTAATAAAAAACCAATAACTATACTGAATAAACAAATGAAGGGATATAGAGTAAATGTACATGGGACAAAATCCCTATAAATACGTGGTAAGATTAAGCAAATGGAACAACGCTTTGAATGCATATGTAACAATGAAAATTTTCATTTCAAAAAATTTCTAGGTATATCAGAATTAACAAGGAGTACATATTAACTGAAAACAGTTGTTTGGTGGATAATTCTTCTTATTATTGGATAGAGATGTTACGTTTGTCCCACAAAGGTTAACCGGATATTAGCTCTGAAAAAAAGAAGCTAATGAACAGAACGGGAGTGGTCAGTTATTGATTCAATGAAATCTTTATAAAACATACAAGAAGCAGTTATTGTCATTTAAAGGATACACATTTGACTTTAACTGGAATGTGGGGGCATAAAGTCACGTACATTGTTGAAAAAAAACTGAATGAACAGAACGAGAACGGTCAGTTATTGATTCAATAAAAATCTTAAAAAAGACGTAGTACGTGGTAATTGTTATGGTAAAGATACACAGATGAATTGGCATTTTGTGTAATCTTGTGCTTTGTTCCTTCGGTATTCTACTGCCGTTGTTTTGTCACTTACATTTCACGAAATATTGAACAGTGGATTGATATACGAAACGGAATAATTAAATAAATGTGTAATGAGGACTGTTAAAACCTAAAACGACTATAACGGTGCAACAAATGATTTCTAGCGGTTTGGACGATACAATTCAAATAACACCGTGCAGCAGTAAACTAAATCCATATACGACATCATGAATGAAATCGTTTTTTTTTACCCATTAATGGTGAATGGAAGGATATGGAGTAAATGTACATGAGACAAAGTCTCTACAAATACATAGTAAAACAAGCAAAACAACTACGCTTTTTTGTTGTTCTTCATCGTCAAGTCACCATAAGGCATTCAACGATGATTATTGCTTGAATGCCTCATAGTAAGATCAAGACAGCCCCTAGCACCAGTTTGAGCGGAATTCTTGCCAATTTTGTCGAACAACGCTACACCTATGTCTTTGCTGGTATTTTAAATCGGCATATTTAAAAGGTTCATGAACAATTGTAAAGGGACTGCTAATCACTGGTCAATGAAATACTTAAGAATTTTTTTTTCAACCAAAACAATTAAAAGACATCTACATAGTTGTAAGTCAAAGGCAAGTAGTCAGTTTGGCAGAACGAAGTGTGATCGCTACGGAAGTACAAAAATTACGTTATTAACTTACCACAGTTCCACCAATTTAACCAATTTTAAAAACTATTTTACATTAGAGCAGTCGTGCCTAATTCAACAGTTCTTGTACTTATTAAGTCCACTTGCAAATGTGGACATTAAACGATAAATAACACTCATAGCGAGACACGATATGCTATACAATAATGATGAAGAAAGAAATGAAACAGGACGCAAAAATATACAGCACAGCCTGTGTGAACGTACAAAAACCTGGAGATACCATTACGTGCTCTGGAAAGGTAAGCATGGTCTGACCCATGTGAGTCGTAATGCAGATGATATATCCAGTGTTATAAGTTAAATTCATGTACTGAAAAAAAAGAGTATTCTTCGCGGGATAGAAACATTATGACGATCTGAAACACCATGCTTAAGATCGTATACTTGGTTTGCATGTTTCTGAGGCAGAAATTTCGCTATGTTGACAAATATTATAGGTAGGTAAACATAGAAAGAGTTTTTGAAGTAAACGCGATAAGTCTGAGATGTAGTAATACTACTGCTCAAAAGGAGGAATTCATTATGCGCGGAATTCAAAATCACCATGCTTGTACAGTATTGATCCCAGGCATCCAGAATTTTTTCATTGCTTGATAGAGATTTTGTCATGTACATTTACACAATATCCTTTCATTGTTTGTTAGAGTGAGATACACGTCCATTTTATGGAAATGTTAAAAATACCAGAAACGGATTAATCCAGAAAAAATGGAACGTAACTTACATCTTTTACGTATTGTGGATATCGGCCCGATATTCTACATGAATTCGTTATGGATCGACCATTTAATTTGAAGGGGGGGGGGGTTATAGTTTTTTTTCTGGACAGAAAAATTTATTTTTTTCACTCGTATCGACAATTTTTTTTTTCAAAATGAACATTATTTTTGAGGGGGCAGAAAGCATCCTTAAGAATATTTTTTCACCATTTTGGCAGCCAAAATATTTTTTTCACATAAAATCAGCTCTAAAATATTTTTTTTGGAAGAACAAGAGCTGGTGCCCTGAATCAATGTGGCAAATTCAAGTTTAATTGTATAGGAACACAATACAGGTGTAGACACAGCACAAGTGTTAACACAATACAAGTATAAACACAATGATAAAATCCTAGTAACCAACATGTTTAACGATAACTGTCTGCACAACAATTGAGTCTGCCTTACATTTTCAAAAGAAAAAAATGTAAAGAAATTCCATATATTGTACAACAATGAAAAACAATGACGTCTCGCTTATCGCATAATCTTGAAATCCGAATACACGATAGATCTGACCATAAGGAAGCTCTGTGCAAAACAACAATTGAATCCCACTTTCGGTTTCAGAAAAAAATGTAACGAAAAATGCCATATGTTGTACAAGAATGAAGAACTATGACATATCGGCAAACAGGAACTGCTAATGATGTAACCTTGAAATCGCAATAAACTAGAGATTGGACCATAAGGAAGCTCTGTTCAAAACAACAACTGAATCCCTCTTACAGTTTCAGAAAAAAATGTGACGAAACATTCCATATATTGTACAACAATGAAAAACAATGATGTCTCGGCAAACAGGAAGTGCTTATTGCCTAACCTTCCAATACACCATAGATTGGACCATAAGGAAGCTCTGTGTAAAACGACAATTGAACCCCACTTACAATTTCAGATAAAATTGAGACGAAAAATTCCATATATTGTACAACAATGAAAACCAATGACGTCTCGGCAAACAGGAAGTGCTTATGACTTAACCTTGAATTCCGAATACACGATAGATTGGACCATAAGGAAGCTCTGCACAAAACAACAATTGAATCCCACTTACAGTTTCAGAAAAAAATTGTGACGAAAAATTCCATATATTGTACAACAATGAAAAACAATGACGTCTCGGCAAACAGGAAGTGCTCATAGCGTAACCTTGAAATCCAAATACACGATAGATTGGACCATAATGAAGCTCTGCGCAAAACAATTAAATCCCATTTACAATTTCAGAAAAAAATGTAATGAAAAATTCCATATATTGTACCACAATGAAAAACAATGAGGTCACGGCAAACAAGAAGTGCCTATGACTTAACCTTGAAATCCTAATACACAATAGATTGGACCATAATGGAGCTCTGCACAAAACAACAATTGAATCCCACTTACAGTTTCAGAAAAAATTGTGACGAAAAATTCCATATATTGTACAACAATGAAAAACAATGACGTCTCGGCAAACAGGAAGTGCTTACGGCGTAACCTTGAAATCCGAATACACGATAGATTGCACCAAAAGGAAGCTCTGTGCGAAACAACAATTGAATCCCTTTTACAGTTTCAGAAAAAAATTGTGACGAAAAATTCCATATGCTGTACAAAAGTGAAAAAAAAAAACAATGATGTCTCGGCAAACAGGAAGTGCTTACTGCGTAACCTTGAAATCCGAAAACACGATAGATTGGATCATAAGGAAGCTCTGTGCAAAACAACAATTGAATCCCACTTACAGTTTCAGACAAAATTGGGACGAAAAATTCCATTTATTGTACAACATTAAAAAACAATGACGTCTCGGCAAACAGGAAGTGCTTATGGCGTAACCTTGAAATCTGAATACACGATACATTGGACCATAAAAAAGCTATTTGCAAAACAACAATTGAATTCCACTTACAGTTTCAGAAAAAAATTGTGACGAAAAATTCCATATATTGTACAACAATGAAAAACAAAGACGTCTCGGCAAACAGGAAGTGCTTACGGCGTAACCTTGAAATCCGAATACACGATAGATTGGACCATAAGAAAGCTCTGCACAAAACAACAAATGAATCCCACATACAGTTTCAGAAAAAAATTGTGACGAAAAATTCCATATATTGTACAACAATGAAAAACAATGACGTCTCGGCAAACAGGAAGTGCTTATAGCGTAACCTTGAAATCCGAATAAACGATAGATTGGACCATAATGCAGCTCTGCGCAAAACAACAATTGAATCCCACTTACAGTTTCAGAAAAAATGTGATGAAAAATTCCATATATTGTACAACAATGAAAAACAATGATGTCTCGGCAAACAGGAAGTGCCTATGACTTAACCTTGAAATCCGAATACACGATAAATTGGACCATAATAGAGCTCTGCACAAAACAACAATTGAATTCCACTTACAGTTTCAGAAAAAATTGTGACGAAAAATTCCATATATTGTACAACAATGAAAAACAATGACGTCTCGGCAAACAGGAAGTGCTTACGGCGTAACCTTGAAATCCGAATACACGATAGATTGCACCATAAGGAAGCTCTGTGCAAAACAACAAGTAAATCCCTTTTACAGTTTCAGAAAAAAATTGTGACGAAAAATTCCATATGCTGTACAAAAGTAAAAAAAACAATGACGTCTCGGCAAACAGGAAGTGCTTACTGCGTAACCTTGAAATCCGAATACACGATAGATTGGATCATAAGGAAGCTCTGTGCGAAACAACAATTGAATCCAACTTGCAGTTTCAGAAAAAATTGGGACGAAAAATTCCATTTATCGTACAACATTGAAAAACAATGACGTCTCGGCAAACAGGAAGTGCTTACGGCGTAACCTTGAAATCTGAATACACGATGCATTGGACCATAAGAAAGCTCTGTGCAAAACAACAACTGAATCCCACTTACAGTTTCAGAAAAAATTGTGACGAAAAAATCCATATATTGTACAACAATAAAAAACAATGACGCCTCGACAAACAGGAAGTGCTTACGGCGTAACCTTGAAATCCGAATACACGATAGATTGGACCATAAGGAAGCTCTGTGCATAACAACAATTGAATCCCTCCTACAGTTCCAGAAAAAATTGTGACAAAAAATTCCATATGCTGTTCAACAATAAAAAAAAACAATGAAGTCTCGGCAAACAGGAAGTACTTATGCGGTAACCTTGAAATCTGTATATACACACCGGACCATCATGAGAAAGCTTTTGTTAAAATATGATTTCATTCTGTAAAGTAGTTGCTGAGAAAAGTGTGGTTACGAACGGACAAACGGACGAACGAACGAACGGATGTAAACCAGTATACACTCACTACTATGTAGCAGGGGTATAAAACCATAGCCCTCCTTCAAGTTAATGGCCGGTCCCTCAAAATGTCTTTGGAATCCAGTCACCTGAAGATTTTATACGTGTACTGACCACTCAGTGATACTACCAATGTCTACTTAAATAAATGACGGCTCTTCACATAACCCTTAGGGAAGTTTTAAGTTTTGATTTTTCTTTCGTAGTGCGGCAGTGTTTTACCAGCTGCAGACTAGGTTCCTTGTATTAGCCGACAGTTCAGCGGCGGGCACTCTTTGACCCATCTTTCTAAATAACGTTTTGTCATATTCTTTTGTTTTTCCAAAACAGTGGTCAAAGAGTTAGTAGTCTCTTGTACTGGATTTTATTCGTATTCCTATTATACTGTAGGGAAACGGGATAGAGA
>MJUU01000232.1:41106-52931 GCA_002080025.1 Modiolus philippinarum | reverse complement strand
CCGTCTCAACTGTAGTGAATAACAAATCTTACATGTTTGTTTTTTTTTTCTATAGTGCCTTAGGTAGTAGTTAACTATGGGGAAAAATCTGCGGTTTTCAAAAAACGTTTTTTGAAAACCGCAGATTTTTCCCCATAGTTAACTACTGACAAGTTGCCTGCTGCAATATTTAATTGTACTTTCAAGTTGTGTAATAGCCTCATTTCTTGTCTTTCCATATTACATTATTCAACATAATAATGGCTCAAAGTATTCTTTTTAGATATAATGTATATATACATGCTTCAGCATCTTTTCAATTCTCGTGCACGCATTTGCACTTGACTAGAACAAAAATTACTGCAGTACAAATATATAATTTTCTTCACAATATTTTATTTTGGCAAAATATATGATAGACGTATATGGACGGACTTCTTTTGACAATATGATTCCTGTTGTATTTGTAGAGAAGTTACTGGCCTCGTGGACGTGTATTAGGCGGGTCAAGCAGTATCAACACCTTGGTATATGTTAGGGGTAGTCGTCATGACTTTGATCAGTGGGAAAAGGAAGGTTGTAAAGGATGGAACTATATAGATGTTTTACCATACTTTTTAAAGACTGAGGATTACCAAATGGGAAACGAGTACGAATCTGGTTTGTCATTCTTCTATAACTTACTACTACTCTATTTTATGGTACCTAGAACGCAAACAACACTGGTAAATTTAGCATGTTTATCAATGACTCCACGCGTACCTATGAAAACTAGTCATCAACAACCTTAGCTCTTTAACCTAGTTTTAGCTTTATCAGATTCAATTGTCCAAATATTTTATAGATAATGTAGTGGTGTTTTAAAGAAAAAATACTATTTTTTACTTAAACAAAGTACTTTGCTTTGCATTATTTGTTGCATTAAAATCTGCGATAGAATATCAATGCCATTGTGTGTAATATAAACAAAAAATTAGCAATGAAGTGATATGGCGTAAATGCACATGAGACAAAATCTTTATAAATACATGGTAAAACAAAGCAATGAAACGACACTTATTTTTGTTGTTAATCTTGAAGTCACCATGAGGCATTCAACAATGAGCTTTGCTCATTCCTCATAGTAAGTTCAAGACGACCCCTAGCACTTGTATGAGCGGAATTCATTACTAGATGCCCAGCAATGCCACATCAATGTCGCTTTACTCATGGATGCGGGATCGTCAATAAACATGAAATTTACTGACAAAGTGTTCTTACAATTGCTGCTTTCCCTTGCCCGACAGAAAGAATCACAACACTTAAACAACCACAGGGCACTCAAGAAAACTTGGCATCATAAAATCATGAGATTAACAGATTGAAATTGCAAAAAATAAAAATGTAAACATTTGAAAGTATAATAGTGCATCCATATGAGCAATTCTCTCAAGAAAAAATACACCATAACTGAAATGTATATAGAGCATACATCTCTCACGGGGAATCTTTTTTTGCACTCCACACTGCAGGAGACACAAAATCAAGTCTAAAATAAGCAATGAAAATCATTTCAAGACACAGTGTTCATTGAAAAGGAAAATATGTTTACACATAACGATGATTGAATATGTGAATATATGCTTTTGCTCACCATAGCTTATCACAACAAAGGAGGATATATGACATTATCTGACAGTACCTTGACACCATTAGCCGACATTTATAGGAGAGCTTCTGAAGACCTTGGATACAAAACTGTCGATGTTAACGGAAAAGATCAGATTGGTAAATCCATTCCTAAAGAAAGCGAACAAGTATTTCATTTGCAATATTACAATATTACAACCTTATCCCATAAAGACGTATTTCTATCGTCGATATTTTTTATAATAAGTACACCTTTTTTGACTATTTTTGGATTATGGCTATTATAATGTTACTCCGTGACACACCTGTAAAGCATAACGAAATTAACTGTTTATTACGAAACTTGGTGTTTTTGTATTTTGAAAGGTTGTCCGAGAGCTATGTCCTGTTTACATTTGTTATATAAATGCTGTGATCTTTTGTTCCAATAGCATGCAAACACAAAAGATTCTAAAAAGTTTTCCGTTTGACCATTAGTCAGCTGATGTACCTCCATGTAGTATGATCATATTAACCCTACAAAACTTTGTACATTTTTTTTTTGTTTTTCGTTGTTTATTGGTTAACAGATTTGTTTTGTTTATTTCAACAATATATTATAGGGTTCTCCTATGTGCAGTCATCTATTACAAACGGTGAACGGTGTAGTACAGCCAGTTGTTATTTGAGACCAATAACAAACAGACTAAACTTGCACATCAGTGTTAACTCTTTTGTTACAAAGGTTAGTTTGATTTTACATCCAAATGTATCATCCATTGTTCCATGAGTATTTATTCTCCTTTGCAATGTCTCTTACCTGCAGTAATTAGGTGTTACAACTTTGTCATATTGAAATGAACTCTGTTTTCTTTTTGTGGCATTAGCTAAACGATGTCAATATATTGAAAAACAGGCAATAAAATGAACTCTGTTTTCTTTTTGTGGCATTAGCGAAACGATGTGAAAGTGTATCATTCTTTCTCTATGTTAAATTTCATGCAGCTTGAACATAAGCTGAAACAATTACACAAAAAGTAAAAGCGGAAATTGCATGATCATTATGTTGTCGGACGGCTACATCTTACTAATAAGTTTCAAAACAAATTAGTTGGGAATAAAAGTTCATAGCAACAGCGAAAAAACTAAAAATGAGAGAAAGGGGAAACATATTAGTTATCACCAATGAACCTATCAACGTAATTACAAAAACAACAAACTAATAGTGAAGTACAAAGAGTTACAATTTGGTTAACAACGAGATAGTCGAGAACACCAAATTCCTTGGAAACAAGCTGTATGGGAACTTGCAAATATATACCATCTGACTACAAACTGGTGGAGAACTACAAACGTAGTGACAACAAGATCGAGAATAAATACAAATTCCCTGGCAACTAGCACATTGAAAAATACAAATTCCCTGGCAACTAGCACATTGAAAAATACAAATTCCCTGGCAACTAGCACATTGAAAAATACAAATTATAAATCGAAGTTACTGCAGATTTAGTTTGCTGCAAATGTTTATAGCTTATGTTTCTTTAGTGTAGATCAAATCAAAATGTTTAGAAAACTTAAATGTTTTAAACCTTACAACCAGCTGGTGAATATCCGCACTCGCTGGAAACAAACTGGAGGAAAATATCTATTTCCAGCAACAAACGTGAGAAGAATTACAAGTTCCTTGGCAACACACTGATGTTAAACGATAACGTTATATTGCTGGTAACATGTTGATGGAGAACTAGAAAGTTACACCAATGGCAGACTACGGCCTTTAATCCACACACAAAAGTGCATGACATACATAGGCAAATATTTTCAGTGCTAAAAATGTAAGGCTACGACTTCATATTATTACAAATGGTTAGCGTTATATCGACGATATGTGACCGGTACGACTCGGTTGAGTATCTGCAGCTTACTTTAATGTTGTGTTAAATAAATCGAATAAAGGTAATGTGTATGAACGTTTACAATATATTCTAGAAAAATTAACAATAATCCTTAGCGTCATTTGATATGTTTTGTTTTTATTTCGTTCACAGGTGATAATACAGAATAAAATTGCTGTTGGAGTAGAAATGATAAAGGATAACAGCAAATACAGGTTATATGCCAACAAAGAGGTCATTTTATCTGCGGGTAGTGTGAATAGCCCAACAATTCTAATGTTGTCTGGGATAGGACCAAAAGACCATTTACAGAGCTTGAAGGTATTTAACTTTTAAAGTTGTAAATTGTATATTGCTTTACAAGAAATGATAATAATTATATCAGTAAAGCTAAAATAACTAATTACACATTACTACATTCTTGTAAGATGACAAGTATATGACTACTAGTACACTGATAAACAGTAGTATTTAAAAATGGTAGTTTCTGGTATTCTCTTAATCCTAGTACAACAGTACTTTATGTTAACATCCCAGTTGTTCGACTATGTTGAAGTTTTTCTAACTGTTCTGGAACTTGAAAATCAATTGACGTTACTAAATGGATAACCCTATCTGGAAATTTTATATACAGGATTAAACTTTCGAACTTTTTGCCAAATTACCAATTTGTTTTTCAGTAGAAAAAAGAAAGGAAACGGGGAATGTGTCAAAGAGACAACGACCCAAAGGGGAGTAATAACAACTCAAATCTACCATAAGATCTTCAATGAACGGTGAGAAAACCCAACACCGAACGGCGGGTCGGAGTCGGCCCCTGAATAAAGAGTAACCAAGTTCAGCGAAATGAACATCATCCAAGTTTATTTACTTTAACTATCTCATGTACAGCTTTGTTTTGTTTTAGGTTCTCTTGTTCTGGAAATTTCGACATCTGACAGTTTGTTTTCTTTTCACCAATCATTGTTTTTAAATTGATTTCGACAAACTTTTGTTACACCAAAATACCCCTATATTTTTTTCGTTTAAGTTCAGTAGACTAAAAAACATCTTTTATACACTAAAATTTTACAAGTATTATTATATTATATTACTTGACCATTTGCACAATTGTGTGTTGACATAATTCTTTGAGAAATAATGACAAAAATGATGTTTTTACAAAAATTACTAGAAAGTAGTGATGTCGTGCCTGTAATTTGTACGAATTTTATAGCACAACGAAATTATTGTCTCAAATAACTTAAGATGTACAACTGTTCCATTTGTCATGAAGTTATACGGTTGTTTCCATGATTTTCAGATCGTTACAATGTTTCTATTACGTAAATGAGAATAGATATTTTTGCTTAAGGTAGTTCGAGCCTAATAGAAATTTCAGACAGAATTTTCATCCCCTCGCCCAACGGAGTTGGGGAGGGGATATAGCATCTCGCCCGTCCTTCCGTCCGAGTGTCCGTCCGAGTGTCCGTCCGTTCGTCCCACCTCAGGTTAAAGTTTGCGTTAAGGTTCATATCTGAGAAACTACATGTGGCACATCACTCATCTTTGGTCAGCGGATGCGTCTTGGAGAGTGATGCTGCTTCAGATGATAATTGGGACACTCTGACCTACATTTTACGCTTCAGTGACTCAGGTTAAAGTTTGCATTAAGGTTCATATGAGAAACTACATGTGGCACATCAATCATCTTTGGTCAGTGGATGCGTCTTGGAGAGTGATGCTGCTTCAGATGATAATTGGGTCACTCTGACCTACATTTTACGCTTCAGTGACTCAGGTTAAAGTTTGCGTTAAGGTTCATATCTGAGAAACTACATGCGGCACATCAATCATCTTTGGTCAGTGGATGTGTCTTGGAGAGTGATGCTGCTTCTGATGATAATTGGGTCACTCTGACCTACATTTTAGGCTTCAATGACTCAGGTTATAGTCTGTTTAAGTATCATATCTGAGAAACTACATCATTCATCTTAAGTCAGTGGATGCCTCATGGAGAGTAATGCTGCTTTTGAGAATTAATATTTTTGAAACTTGACTGAATTTGGAAATTTTAAGTGCTACAGGCGAGGGGATTAGCTGTCGTTTCCGACTGCTCCCATCTTGTTTTATTTTAAGATATTTTGTAGGTCTTAGTCCATTGTTTCAAATAATAAAATAAAAATGATATGTCATCGATCATCTTTTCCTGTTATCAGGCTTTGAAAATCAGGCCAAATTCAGTATATTTCAGCGATATTTACAAAGAATATATAGGGAACTGTGAGAACATGCTTATTGTTCAGCTTTCATATGAAATAAATATCAGATAGATTTTTTTTTATTTTTTGATATTTCAGAGGCATACATTTCAGCTATATGTTGAGCTGAAAAAATCTATATGTCACCGTTTGATTAAGAGAGATATTTTACATAGTTTACGAAATAGACAATATTTACGGGAAAAGGGAGCTAATTCGCGGGAAAGTGTATGTCAGTCTATTATGACGTCACAATGTAAATGCCAAATAAGGAATATTCCGGCTTGAAAATCAAGTAAATCCAGCATCCTACTTGTGTTTCGCAAATGCGCCGTGTGTCGATCTGCCTTAAATCCAGGGCTCATTACCGAACTGACAAACAAAACTGATATTCACATTGACAGTATGACAAGTGTCAGATGGGGCAGATTATGTTTACACTTCCGGAGCATATAAAGATACCAGATTTTGTAGGGATCAACAATTTACTGTTGCAATTGTCACTACAGAAGTTTTACTACAGAAGTTTTACGGTTGTCATCACGATTTGACAGACTGTTACAATGTTTCTATTTCAAAAACGAGAACAGATATCTTTGGGTAGATCCAGAGTTTGCTACCGGACTGACTAACACCGACTGTGACTTTTCACTGGCAGTGTGACGGGTGCCACGCGTGGAACAGATCATGCTGATGATACCTCAGTTTTTATGGGGTTCATACTGCTAGTGCTTTAGTTGTGTTGCGTTATTGTTCATTTTTATCTCGAAGCCATGAAATGGCTGGAGAGATATTGATATGGCAAGAAAAAATCACGTGCCCCGCATGAGGCGTCAAGCCTATTAACAGCTCTCAAAGATGATCTTCGTGCTTCCAATAAAATATAGTGCGCAAGTTCCTTTCAAAATCGGATACATTTAGTATTTAAGTTATATTTCTTCATTTTCTTGAGTTGAATACAGTGTTGTTTTATTTAACTGAAAACAATATGCATGTTAATCAAATTACTCGTTTTTTTACTCGTTGCTTATAGAAAATGAATGGCTGTCTTTATATCTGATGGGAAACCACGCCCATTGACCTTTATAAGATGTTTTTATTGGTTTAAAATGAAACATACGATAAACACGTCAGATGTGTATTCACACAGCTGAAGCGATCTATATAAGTACACGTGTCCAGAAGCGCGATTAATTTAGTATTATAACATTGAGTTTATTACATTACGTTTATAAATTTTCAAAGTCAGTAATGTATTTATTGTTTTGAGTATCAATTAGTGCTTAATAGATTCAGGGATTGGTGTTCTATAATTATGATTTAAATTATTTATTTAGGTCAAACATGTCCCCATTCATAGTTACAAAAAATCAATAACGAGTCGTTGTAGTGCGTATTCTTATAATAGTGTAGTAAATGTTTCGTAGCATTCAAAATACAAACATCGCTATTTTTCGCACAAATCAATTATCAAGCGCAACTTGGCCAGTTACAGCTTTGCGGTCGCCTTTTAAGAAGTTTTTACGCCTTTAAAATCGCAATAAGTGGCCAAATGCGCTTGATAATATATAATAGCAATGAAATCAACATGCGAAATCACACAATCCGATTATTTTCACGTATTACGGACTATAACTTAATACATACAGACGTATGCAGTAGTTCTTTGGATGACTACGAAGTTTTGCCACATGTAGAATTTCAGGGCTTCGAGATTCAGCTCCATCGGAGCTTTGATGTTTATTATGTCGCCCAGACGTAGTCGGGACGACATATTGTTTTTGGCCCGTTTCTTTGTTATTTTTCATTATTCTTTCTTCCAAGGATTTTGTCCGCGTATTTTCTCAAAGATGCCTGGACAAAATTCAATCATACTTGGCACAAAGTTGAACTACCATAAGAAGATGTGCATACACTGGCAAAAATGTTCAAAATGGCCGCCATTTCAAAGATGGCCTCTATTTTACGTGAAAACATTGAAGATTTAATATCTCAGGAACAGCTTTGCAGAAACTGTTCATATTCTGTATAAATGTTCAACTAAATGAGAGGAAAGATTCATGCAAAAAAATTTCAAAATGACTGTCATTTCCAAGATGGCCGCCTAAATACGTAAAAATTTAAAATTTGTCCGATTTCAACGAAAATTGATTTCTAGGTAGATTTTGGAACTGCGAACAAGATGGGATCATCGAATTGGCTGCCAGGGGCGACATCAGCTATTGCTTGCAATTGCAAATCTAGTTTGTTTTGTCTTTGTCATGCTGTCTCAGATCGTGTTGGATTTGAATTGCCGTAATTTTGGATTTATGATTTTAGAATTCCCCCTTCCTCGTTCTTGCTTCGGTATTCGTTTGCCCGGATGTATTCCAGTATTCTACTTTTGTGCAGGTCGTTTTTGTTCATTTTTCTTTCTGATATATCTCAGATTGTCTAATAACTGAATTGTATTTTTTATTTTAGATTTTAGAACTTCACTCCTTCTCTATTTCTGCTTCGGTGTTCGTTTGCCGAAGTTTTTAATAAGCTAGCATATTGTTGATGATATGTAACAATCTCGCTACTTGTGCAACTAAATACTTTACAAACGATCAGATATAGGATGTATACGTCAAATGTAACGTAACAGATTTGGCAACTTGCCAAACACAGGCTTTCAGATATGATAAGTTATTAATCATAGACGGTGTTATACTTTTTCGTGCCTTAACTGTATTGATAGGATCGATCGCAGGGTTTTTTTCCCAACTCAGCTATGAGTATTCCGTTTCACAGCTACTTATTTAAGAGACAACAGCGGGTAGTATTGAGAGAATCGTCATCTTCATTGAGTACTGTGTTAGCAGGAGTCCCCCAGGGGTCTGTATTGGACCCTTCTCTTTATATTATATATAAATGATATTGCTGATACCCTCATTTCGTTGACGAGATTGTTTGCCGATGATACATCCTTCAACTATTCAAGTCCTGACGGATCACAAATCGAATCTGTGATAAATCACAACTTGAAGGAGCTTGACGAATGGTCTGGGCGCTGGCTTATGTCTTTTAATCCTGAGAAAACGGAAATTATGCTCTTTTCAAATTTAGAAAAACCAAACTTAAACTTTTCTTTCGATGGGAAAAATATTAAAGTAACCGAGTCTCATTAACACCTAGGCGTCACTTTCAATAGTGATGCTAAATGGACAGTCCACATAGATAATATTGTATCCAGGGTATCCAGACATGTTAACATTTTGAGAAAACTAAAATATAAACTAAGCAGGTCAAATTTAGAGAAATTATACTTAGTTTTTATACGTCCCTTGTTTGAATATGCTAGTGAAGTCTGGGATGGGTGTGGAATTGGAAGTGCAAATAAACTTGAAAAGTTGCAGCTGGAAGCTGCGAGAATCGTAACAGGTCTTCCCATGTTTACGAATATAAATTGTATATATGATGAATTAGGATGGGAACCATTACAGGAACGTCGTAAAAAAACGTAGAATTCAAATGTTTTACAATATAAAAAATGGAAATGTTCCTCCGTATCTAAGTAGCTTGTTGCCTCTAATGTACGGAGCACAACTGTGTATCCACTAAGAAACGGTGAAGATATTATTTTGCCGTTCTGCAGGCTTACAATTACTAACGATTCATTCTTTCCATCAAGTATAAGACAATGGAATAGCTTGAATCTAAGTATCCGTCAGTCAGGTTCCTTACAGAAGTTTAAAACAGAACTTAAAAAGATGTCTGGTGAAAAAGTTATTCCAAAGTATTATTCTTACGGACCCCGAAAATTAAATATCTTGCTGACTCAGTTCAGATGCTCAGCTAGTTTTTTGAATTATTATCTTTGTAGGGTCAATTTAATACCCGACCCTTCATGTAGCTGTGGATACAGGCAGGAAGACTCCTGAGTTCCTATCGTTATTTATGTTTGTCTCTTGTTTTCATTATTGTTTTTCTGGTGCAGTTTGCTTGTAAATTGTGGCATGTGATTGTAGTTCCTGGCCATTGTAGGTGTTTGCTGTTTTCCTGTTTTTGTAATCCTATCATTTCTTCTTCTGTTGTCAAAAATATGATGAACAACGTAACATTCTTTTCAATAGTTTGAATTGGCTACCCGCTGAATGCTCTATTGATCTAAAGCTTGTAACGTCAGGAAATAAAGTATTAACAAATGAACAAAATGAGTGTATTTGATTACATAAAGAGTACCAAAAGATTCCTTGCAGTATAACAACCCTTTGTAGTACGTAATATATATATTGATCCACAGACATAAAAAATTACTGTTCTCTTTCTTTTCATTTAAAATCTTTTTTTTTCTCTTAAAATCTTTCATTTCTTCACCATTCCTATTGATTGATAGTGATAAGATATTATTTATAACATAATATTGTATAATAAACATGCATTATTATTGTAAAAATCGTATAAAAGGAGAGGACTTCATAAGTTTGTTTAACTTGTGTCCAATCCTTTTTGTATATTATACAAATAAAATCAGTTTAAACTAAACTAGTATTCCGATGGATCTAATAGTCAAAAATATCAGTATGGTATTATCCCTTGTACTTTGCACAGGATTTTGTTTCAGTATCATGCCATCTTTCTGAAAAAATTATGTTTTATTTTTTTTTTTTCATTTTTATGATTAAAGCTAGGGAATATTACATTTTGCCGTGATATATGACGTCATTCCTCATATTATCTTGACGTTGTAATATGTTATAATACATAATATATGCTCTTGCTCGAATAAATTCATCGAAAGATTTTGCCAGGTTCCATAGTTATGCTCAAATGCGATTTCTTATTATTTGTATATGTAATTAAAGAAATATAATGTGCTATATTTTCGTGGTATGGCTTTTGATTATCAGCACCGTTAAGTATATATTACGTATCCGTTAAAATCACTAATCCAGTACCATACATTTATCTGTTTTTATTCAATTATTCATTTGTTCTTTAATTATATTGTCAGCTACCCGTTCATGCTGATTTGCCTGTGGGGGACAACTTAGAAGATCATCTACAGTATTTTATGAAGTATAAAATAAACCAGACTTACAGCCTACATAGTCAGTCTATATCTACAATGGACAAGATCCGGTATTACCTCACAAAAACTGGTAAATTAATATACACAGCAATACTTACATAGTCAGTCTGTATCAACAATAGACAAGATCCGGTATCACCTTACAAAAATTGGTAAAGTAATATACACATTATTTACATAGTCAGTCTGTATCAACAATGAACAAGATCCGGTATTACCTTACAAAAACTGGTAAAGTAATATACACATTACTTACATAGTCAGTCTGTATCAACAATGACAAGATCCAGTATTACCTTACAAGAACTGGTAAAGTAATATATACATTACTTACATAGTCGGTCTGTTTCAACAATGGACAAGATCCGGTATTACCTTACAAAAACTGGTAAAGTAATATATACATTATTTACATAGTCAGTCTGTATCAACAATGAACAAGATCCGGTATTACCTCACAAAAACTGGTAAAGTAATATACACATTACTTTCGTATTCGGTTAAGTAAAGCATTTAAGAAACTTTAAAACAAAAAAATCTCTTTTATTGGAGATATTTAATGTTGGTATGCTTTGATCACGGAATACACTTTCCATGTATAGTAAATTGGAACCCCAAAACAGTTCCAAAGACAATGACACCACATATGTTATTTATTGTAGATATTTATTGTATTTTGAAACCATTGGTCCGATGTCACTGCTGGTGGACCAGAGGTCCCCGAGGGAATTCAGCAGCCCAATAGTCAGACTTGTCTGATATGAAAAAATACCTTGCGTTTAATAGAAATTTACGTATTTGTTATTAAAATGCTAACCCCTTAAAAATACCGAGTCTTCATTCCGTGTATAGTACTTGGTAGATGTCCTTGGTACTGAATTTGACCTCCTATTTTGATACTTTTGGAAATGAGTACTTCTTTTTCGACTACCTTTGGATTATCACTTTCCATATTATTTTATTTTAATGCTGCTAATTAGAGGTTACTTCTGTATTGAAACACGTGTACAGCATAACGAAATTTACCGTTTATAATCCAATTCT
>MJUU01000232.1:28806-40625 GCA_002080025.1 Modiolus philippinarum | reverse complement strand
CAGCATAACGAAATTTACCGTTTATAATCCAATTCTGTATTGAAACACGTGTACAGCATAACGAAATTTACCGTTTATAATCCAGTTCTGTATTGAAACACGTGTACAGTATACGAAATTTACTGTTTATAATCAAATTCTGTATTCTGAGTATTCTGCACACATAAAGATGAACAACATAGGCCCAATCTGAGAAATTGGGTGCGATAATGTGCACCAGTAGATTAAGCACAGCTTGGTATCTATGGATTACATAAAATTACATGTACAGTAGGTGTTTTAGTTGGTGTATATGTTTTAGTTGATTACTATAGATTATTCAGTATGACATGTACAGTAGGTGTTTTAGTTGATTACTATAGATTACTCAGTATTACATGTACAGTAGGTGTTTTAGTTGATTACTATAGATTATACAGTATGACATGTACAGTATATGTTTTTGTTGATTACTATAGATTATTCAGTATGACATGTACAGTAGGTGTTTTAGTTGATTACTATAGATTATTTAGTATGACATGTACAGTAGGTGTTTTAGTTGGTTACTATAGATTACTCAGTATGACATGTACAATAGGTGTTTTAGTTGATTTCTTTTGATTATTCAGTATGACTTCTACAGTATATGTTTTTGTTGATTACTATAGATTATTCAGTATCTCATGTACAGTAGGTGTTTTAGTTGATTACTATAGATTATTCAGTATGACATGTACAGTAGGTGCTTAAAATGATTACTATAGATTATTCAGTATTTCATGTGCAGTAGGTGTTTTAGTTGATTACTATAGATTATTCAGTATGACATGTACAGTATATGTTTTTTGTTGATTACTATAGATTATTCAGTATGACATGTACAGATGTTGTTTTAGTTAGTTACTATAGATTATTTAGTATGACATGTACAGTAGGTGTTTTAGTTGATTACTATAGATTAATCAGTATGACATGTACAGTAGGTGTTTTAGTAGATTACTATAGATTACTCAGTATTACATGTAAAGTAGGTGTTTTAGTTGATTACTATAGATTATTTAGTATGGCAAGTTCAGTATATGTTTTTGTTGATTACTATAGATTATTCATTGTGACATGTACAGTAGAAGTTTTAGTTGATTACTAAAGATTTTTTAGTATGACATGTACAGTAATTGTTTTGGTTGGTTACTATGGATTGTTCAGTATGACATGTACAGTAAGTGTTTTAGTTAGTTACTATAGATTATTCAGTATGACATGTACAGTATGTGTTTTAGTTGATTACTATAGATTATTCAGTATGACATGTACAGTAGGTGTTTTAGTAGATTACTATAGATTACTCAGTATTACATGTAAAGTAGGTGTTTTAGTTGATTACTTTAGATTATTTAGTATGGCAAGTTCAGTATATGTTTTTGTTGATTACTATAGATTATTCATTGTGACATGTACAGTATGTGTTTTAGTTGATTACTAAAGATTATTCAGTATGACATGTACAGTAATTGTTTTGGTTGGTTACTATAGATTGTTCAGTATGACATGTACAGTAAGTGTTTTAGTTAGTTACTATAGATTATTCAGTATGACATGTACAGTAGGTGTTTTAGTTGATTACTATAGATTATTCAGTATGACATGTACAGTAGGTGTTTTAGTAGATTACTATAGATTACTCATTATTACATGTAAAGTAGGTGTTTTAGTTGATTACTATACATTATTTAGTATGGAAAGTTCAGTATATGTTTTTGTTGATTACTATAGATTATTCATTGTGACATGTACAGTAGCAGTTTTAGTTGATTACTAAAGATTTATTAGTATGACATGTACAGTAGTTGTTTTAGTTGGTTACTATAGATTACTCAGTATGACATGTAGAGTAGGTGTTTTAGTTGATTACTTTAGATTATTCAGTATGACTTGTACAGTATATGTTTTAGTTGATTACTATAGATTACAGTATGACATGTACAGTAGGTGTTTTAGTTGATTACTACAGATTATTCAGTATGACATGTACAGTATATGTTTTTGTTGATTACTATAGATTATTCAGTATGACATGTACAGTAGGTGGTTTAGTTGATAACTATAGATTATTCAGTATGACATGTACAGTAGGTGCTTTAGTTGATTACTATAGATTATTCAGTATTTCATGTACAGTAGGTGTTTTAGTTGATTACTATAGATTATTCAGTATGACATGAACAGTATATATTTTTGTTGATTACTATAGATTATTCAGTATGACATGTACAGTATGTGTTTTAGTTGGTTACTATAGATTGTTCAGTATGACATGTACAGTAGGTATTTTAGTTAGTTACTATAGATTATTCAGTATGACATGTACAGTAGGTGTTTTAGTTGATTACTTTAGATTATTCAGTATGACATGTACAGTAAGTATTTTAGTTGGTTACTATAGATTGTTCAGTATGACATGTACAGTAGGTATTTTAGTTAGTTACTATAGATTATTCAGTATGACATGTACAGTAGGTGTTTTAGTTGATTACTTTAGATTATTCAGTATGACTTGTACAGTATATGTTTTAGTTGATTACTATAGATTATTCAGTATGACATGTACAGTAGGTGTTTTAGTTGATTACTATAGATTACTCAGTATGACATGTACAGTATATGTTTTAGTTGATTACTATAGATTATTCAGTATGACATGTACATTAGGTGTTTTAGTTGATTACTATAGATTACTCAGTATGACATGTACAGTAGGTATTTGTTAGTTACTATAGATTATTTAGTATGACATGTACAGTAGGTGTTTAAGTTGATTACTATAGATTATTCGGTATGAAATGTACAGTAGGGGCTTTAGTTGATTACAATAGATTACTCAGTATGACATGTGCAATAGGTGTTTCAGTTGATTACTATAGATTACTCAGTATGACATGTACAGTAGGTTTTTTAGTTGATTACTTTAGATTACTCAGTATGACATGTACAGTGGGTGTTTTAGTTGATAATTTAGATTATTCAATATGACATGTACAGTAGGTGTTTTTGTTGATTACTATAGATTATGCAGTATGACATGTACAGTATATGTTTTAGTTGATTACTATAGATTATTCAGTATGACATGTACAGTATATGTATTAGTTGATTACTATAGATTATTCAGTATGTCATGTGCAATAGGTGTTTCAGTTGATTACTATAGATTACTCAGTATGACATGTACAGTAGGTGTTTTAGTTGATTACTATAGATTACTCAGTATGACATGTACAGTGGATGTTTTAGTTGATAATTTAGATTATTCAGTATGACATGTACAGTAGGTGTTTTTGTTGATTACTGTAGATTACTCAGTATGACATGTACAATAGGTGTTTTAGTTGATTACTATAGATTACTGAGTGTGACATGTACAGTATATGTTTTAGTTGATTACTATAGATTATTCAGTATGACATGCACAGTAGGTGCTTTAGTTGATTACTATAGATTATTCAGTATTTCATGTACAGTAGGTGTTTTACTTGATTACTATAGATTATTCAGTATGACATGTACAATAGGTGTTTTAGATGGTTACTATAGATTATTCAGTATGACATGTACAGTAGGTGTTTTAATTGATTACTATAGATTATTCAGTATGACATGTACAGAAGGTGTTTTAGTTGATTACTAGGCATTTATATGTGATTTTTTACATGGCCCTTCGTTTATTAAATGCAAATACTACTTACCAACTACTTATTCTACAATTTCAACTTGCAAAGTAGTTATCAAAACAGTGTATCTACATATTAACTGAAAAAATTCCATTGATCCTAAGGCTAGTCCTGTCAACATTTATAACTATTTAACTAGCAGTTAATTCATTACTCAACTAATTTCGTTGACTGTAAAGTTTCAAAATTGCTTCTTTGCAAGGTAAGAAAAGTTTTGTTTCTGTTGTCCCAATTTCTTTAGTTTTACCATATTGTTTGATAATTGTTTTGATAAAATAATAAGTTAACTATCAGCTTTTACAAATATTTCGATTCATGGATGTCCTTAAGTTTTAATTTGATTTACACTTAAGAGACATAAAATGTCGAAATTTGCATATGCAGAAACTAAATACCAAAGTTACTAAATTCAGTAACTTTGGTATTTTGTTATTTCACCACTGCATATGTTTTGTGTAAAATAGCACTGCATTATTTAGCCATGTAAACGAAAGCTTAGGATTTTTCAAAATGCAAATATTCCATACATTATTTGAATATTTTGACCATTCGCCTCATAATTTGCTGACACTTTTTGAGTAATAATTACACATAACGAAATCTTTCAACAATGGAAGATAAGTATTTATCCGAGCGTCTATAGGAACTTTTTTTTACTGTAGATCTTACCTATCAGTTAAGGAATGAATACGTTGCATTTTACTTGACTTGTTTATAGTGGTGTCTTTTATTGTCTGTCTCATATGATTGTCAATTCCAGGTAGTTTACATGACTTGTAAATAACGACATATGACGTAATTTTTACTCTTGTTTACTTGACGTAGTAAAATGTAATTTTGTGTAATGTTTGCTCTAGTTTGAAAAAAAAAACAAGCAAGGGTCATGCTTTATCCAAGATGGCCACCAGTTTGCTCATACCTCATACCTAATACCGTCCCTAGCACCGGTTACATGTTGATTAGGCACATTCTTTTGTATAAATAACAATGCACCGAAGTTACTGAAAATTTTATTTCTGCATATTCGCATTTTGACAACTTATGTCTCTTCAGTGCAGATAAAGTCGAAACGGTTGGAAGTCCATAAACTGAAATACGTGAAAAAACTGATTGAGAACAAATAACCAATAAGAGCCAAAATAAGCTAAGGACAGAGCTATGCAAGCGGGAGATACTTCTTAGTTTTAACAAAAATTTTCTAGAATTTAGATATTGAAATATATATGTCCCAATTTTTTTTTATTAAAATAGTTAAATTATATATATTATATAAAACATCTTGACGGAAATGTCGGGGGTTGTGTTTCAATAAACAACTATTATTTCAGTAAAATTTTGATATTTTTACGCAGGTCTTCTATCTGGTACAGGATTGGAAGCGCATATCTTTGACAGAATGAATCATTTAAGTAAAACCCTTACAGGAAAACCTGATTATCAGATTTTGTTAATGAGTGTAGCACGAGATAGTGATTTCTATGACAACGGTCAACTTCTTAACCTCAATAAATCGGTAAGTTGTCAAAGTTAGTCAAAATGTCAAAACATTTTACCTATATATATACCTTACCATTTTGTGTTGAAAATTTTAGCAATTAATCAATTCAAATGTAATGTTTTAAGATTTATTCATGACCCGGAGATCCATTTCAATTTGTTTATTAGACAACCTTTATATATATATGTCATATGCAGAAACTAAATTTACCAGTAACTTCGGTATTTGTTACCACTTGTTCGATGCCACTGCTGTTGGACTGTTAGTCCCTGAGGGTATTCACCAATCCAGTAGCCAGTACTTCGGTGCTGACCAGAGAGTCGGTTTTATTTGGAAACTTGTAATATCTAAAGTTTTTGTCAAAAGCTGCATGCTGGATATCTTTCTCATGAAAATCTCTGTCCTTAGCTGATTCTGGCTTTCAATTTAGATCATACAGCTGTATTTGGTTATTTGTTCTCTATCTTTGAGTTTATTGTCTGCAAAATATTAAGATTTTATCTGCGCTGAAGACCTAAGTTGTCGAAATGGCCAAATGCAGAAACTAAATTTACAGTAATTTCGGTATTTTGTTATTTATATCCACTTTACTTTGTTATATAGGTTGTAGATTTAATTAAAAGCAGAACGTCGACTACAGAGTACACGTCAGTTATTATACAATTACATACCAAAAGTCGAGGAACAATTCGTCTGGCAAGTGTAGATCCATTTGATTACCCTTTGATTCAGCCAAATTATTTTCAACATCCAGATGACTTCAAAACTATGATAGCAGGTGCGTTTTATTACAGACCAATTTTTTATATTTGTATTATTCCATTCAGAAATACAAAACATGATGGGATTGTCATTGGTCTTGACGTTTCTGATTAGTCGAACATCTTTATCGAGTACGCCTTGTAACGTCGCTATTGACGACGGAAATAGAATTTCTGAATCAATAAAAAAAGATAGTATAAAAATACAGATGGGGTTTTTCAATGCGAAAGGCTTTTGTCTGTCCCTAAAAGCGTAAAAAAAATAAACGGACAGGCTAAAAATGGTAAAACATACTGGGGCACGCTAATTTTGTTCCTGTTCCTAGGCTGGTTCTATTTTTGGCGGTTCTGCTATTTTCTGAGGTTCAAAGTATTCCTGAATAAACAATGAAGGGATATGGAGTAAATGCACATGAGACAAAGTCTCTACAAAAACGTGGTAAAAACAAGCAACGGAACAACGCTTTTATTGTTGTTCTTCATCTTGAAGTCACCATCAGGCCTTCAACAATGAGCTTTGCTCATACCTCATAGTAAGTTTCTGGCCGTGGATGCGGGATCGCCACCAAACATAAATAAAACTGACAAAGTGTTCTTACAATAAATGTCATCCGGTGTCCGACAAAAGCAAGAATGTCTTAAGCTAGTGAGCGATTACAACATATAGACAAACACAGGGCACTCATCAAGTCGATTGTAAGAAACCTCGGAAATATAAAATAGTGAGATGTGGGCACATTAAACAGGTGGTCAGAATAACATTTGGAAATAGCTAAATGCCAAAATTTGGAAGTATGATGGTATATTTATATGAAAAATTCTCTCGCGAACAAGTACACCATAACTGAAACATTTCTAGCACAGGAAATCTGTTTACGGATTTCACACTGCAGGACAAACTACAGTCTAAATAAACAACGAAAGGATAGAGAGTAAACCCACCTGAGACAGAGTATTTTGAGTTAATATTTAACAGATTTTTTAGGAGGAGGGGACAGTAAATTATTGTTATACTTTTTGGTGTAAAATGTTTGATTACACTTTTTTTGGCAAAGGCAATGAAGAAATAAATATTAACATATGTATTTTTTCCTAATTGCGAGGATCAACCTATTTTGCCGGTCATTTGGAGAAATAACTTTTTATCAATATTTGCCGTCTACGTACAGATGATAATGGACAGTGCTTCCTGTGCTTAAACACCATTCAACACAACAACGTCGTTCGATCATTACAAATACGAAAACAAAACAAATAATTGAGGTTTACAAACAAATTCTGGTTACGATCTTCAACAAACGAATATCGAAGCAAAAAGAAAGACAAGGACAAAATTGGGAAATGACGTAGCCTGTACTGTATATTATTAAAGGAATGAAATCACACATGCAGTACTTTTGGCTGCCAGTATTTTACAGTGTTCAGTATATCCAATATATTTTGCAAGCATGTTCCTCATTGTTATTGTTATACCGGAAAGCTGCGTCACCGTCAGTACTGTAGCATTGAGGCCTTCAAGACCAGCCAGAAAGCCACATTCTGACACCAAGATGGATAACTGTTTTTAATCATCACTGTATATAGATGTATAGCACTTGATTTATTGTGATCTAAAATTGGGAAAAATTTTTACATGCGCATCCAAAAAGTGGCAGTATAATCAGTGTTTTAATGGTGGCCGCAAACTGGTAGAAGTATTCAACTAATCCTTAAATGATACCTCCTAATACCTCCTGTTTTTGAAGGGTTCTCACTGCTAGTGATCTGTAATTGTTGCGGTCTTGTTCACACTTTTTTTGTCGTTGTTTATCATAATATGATTATTTGTCTGCATTTATGTCCCCCCTGTCACGTGTTGGATGTTTTATTTCCTTTTCCTTCTGTATTCCAGCGTTTTCAGATGTTCTTTTTTAATTAAGGTATCAGAAAGTCACAGGAGCTAGCAGCTACTAAACCATTACAATCTATTGGGGCAACTTTAAATAGACTAGATTTTGATGGAATTTGTGATAAAGTTCAATTTGACAGCGACGAATATTGGGCATGTATGTTACGTCATTTTGCTGTTACTTGCTATCATCCAACGTCTACCTGTAGAATGGGTTCACGTAATGATCCTACTGCTGTTGTCACACCTGACTTAAGGTAACCAATTACTATAATTTTAGGTTTTAAAGATTTGCTGCTGCTTCATCATCTAGTGTTTCAGTTCTGATTTACAATTAAATTTCGCAAGGCCAAAACTATTTTTTAAAAAATAGCAACACAATTTTAAAGTACTACAGAAAACTAAAATGGACGGCAAAAATACAATTCAAAACCATTTAATGCAAAGAAATAGCATAATTATAAATACATTGGTAAATAGTTTCAAAGCACCAATGTCGATTTTGAAATTTCGAAACTGAAATAGACCAAAAACATGACAACACAGTGATTAAACACCAAGAATAGAAAACAATTTAAAGGCTATATCTCCCTAAGCACTA
The DNA here is from genome assembly GCA_002080025.1 of Modiolus philippinarum. Classification (NCBI taxonomy): domain Eukaryota; kingdom Metazoa; phylum Mollusca; class Bivalvia; order Mytilida; family Modiolidae; genus Modiolus; species Modiolus philippinarum. The sequence continues at coordinate 32,167 of MJUU01000232.1, read as the reverse complement.
ACCTTGGAGTACAATAAACAATGTCTCTGATAAAGGGACATGGAGTAAATAGTTCACAAGTCACAATCCAGATTATTTCATTTATTAACCCAGTCATGGAAAAGTGCTTCACCCGTAATTTTTGTCCCGTGCCGCAACGCCGTGTACGTATATGGTAATGGCGGGCGTCCATGCGTCCACCCTGTAAGCGCTGTTACGTCCCATTATAACCGAGGAAATTGACGAAATATGTACTGTCAGTGTATTGATAATTATAAGGTCTATTGAAGTAATCTGTCATCCTTACACTATCCTCATCGCGACCTCAAGATGAAGAAAAGCACTAAAAGCGTTGTTTCATTGCTTGGTTCTACCATGTATATGTAGAGATTTTGTCTCAGTTGCATTTACTCCATATCCCTTCATTGTTAATTTGAGGGTAGCTGACGCACCGTTAATGAGACACTTAACTTGTATTTTAACTTGTGTTATATTTATTCCATGTCTTTTATTTCAGAGTGAAGGGCATAACAGCGTTAAGGGTAGCTGAACGTGACTTGGATTCTGACTTGTGTACTATTTACTCCATGTCCCTTTTTTCAGAGTGAAGGGTATATTTGAGGGCAGCTGACGCATCGGTAATGAGGCACGTGACTTGGATTCTGACTTGTGTACTATTTACTCCATGTCCCTTTCTTCAGAGTGAAGGGTATATTTGAGGGCAGCTGACGCATCGGTAATGAGGCTCGTGACTTGGATTCTGACTTGTGTACTATTTACTCAATGTTCCTTTTTTCAGCGTGAAGGGTATATTTGAGGGTAGCTGACGCATCGGTAATGAGGCACGTGACTTGGATTCTGACTTGTTTACTATTTACTCCATGTCCCTTTCTTCAGAGTGAAGGGTATATTTGAGGGCAGTTGACGCATCGGTAATGAGGCACGTGACTTGGATTCCGACTTGTGTACTATTTACTCCATGTCCCTTTTTTCAGAGTGAAGAGTATATTTGAGGGCAGGTGACGCATCGGTAATGAGGCACGTGACTTGGATTCTGACTTGTGTACTATTTACTCCATGTCCCTTTCTTCAGAGTGAAGGGTATATTTGAGGGCATCTGACGCATCGGTAATGAGGCACGTGACTTGGATTCTGACTTGTGTACTATTTACTCCATGTCCCTTTCTTCAGAGTGAAGAGTATATTTGAGGGCAGCTGACGCATCGGTAATGAGGCACGTGACTTGGATTCTGACTCCATGTCCCTTTCTTCAGGGTGAAGGGTATATTTGAGGGCAGCTGACGCATCGGTAATGAGGCACGTGACTTGGATTCTGACTTGTGTACTATTTACTACATGTCCCTTTTTTCAGAGTGAAGGGTATAAAAGCCTTGAGGGCAGTTGACGCATCGGTAATGAGACACGTGACTTGGATTCTTACTTGCGTTCTATTTACTCCATATTTCTTTTTTTTTCAGAGTGAAGGGTATAAAAGCCTTGAGCGGTAATGAGACACGTGACTTGGATTCTTTCTTGTGTTCTATTTACTCTTATATTTCATTTTTCAGAGTGAAGGGTATAAAAGCCTTGAGGGTAGCTGATGCATCGGTAATGAGACACGTGACATCCGGTAATACAAACGCACCTACGATTATGATTGGTGAAAAAGCAGCAGACTTGATTCGTGGAAAAGACACAGTAAAGAGATTTCGGGAGCAAATTAAACATTTTCATTTATGGTAAATTAATATGGTGATACACGTCGGTTGTATTTTAATAAAACAAATATTAGTTCCTGTACATTTGATGTTGAAAGGCAATTCCTAGAAGGCGTTCAATGCAAATTGAAATGTTCAAATAAACATTTTTGAAACATTTGTTTATCTATCATTGTTGTGAGCCTAATATATTCTCGCTAAATCGTCAGTTCGAATGAAAGACAAATACGTTCAGCAGACACAAGTTCTACAATTTATATCTTCATTGACGATAAGGGCAAGAAAAGTGAAAAAAGTTGATCAATGGAAAATAAATAATTATTACAGATCTGGTAAAAGTTCCTAAAAAGAGGGAGTTGTGGACAGAGAGATTGTTTTCAGGAGAGATTTATAATAATGCCAAACTATGCCTCCAGTTATAGGATTTTTTTACACATACAAGAAGTATTTTTTACTGAGTTGCTCAATAATAAAGCCAACTATGTACCGTCAACTGGACACATTAATTCTGGAGCAGCAATAAATTAAATAATATACCTAAATTTACTATTTACTTACCCTCTGAAGGTGGGAATTTCCACAAATTATATCTGATCATTACATAAAACCATTTTGTGGAGAGGAAACATGAATGAGAGGAAACAGAAATGGCAACGTTGAATACCATGCCTTCTGTTTTTGTTCCCTCTTCTAAAATAAGTAGACACGTCACGATATAGCTAAAAAGTTGAAATTGGTGTAAAACACAAAGTGGTAAATACAAATGAGATGAAGAATAAAATTCGAAAGATATATAACACATTTCCTAATTCGTCAATGAATTTGCAATTCTTTTATTCTAATTTCTAGTATTAACTTTATACTTTACAGTATATAAGTGTAACAAACACTTACAAGTAATGAAAATACGTCAGGTATTGATACATCTATCTATAGTATTAGATATTCTGATATCATTTCATATTTAAAACATACATACCTGCCAATTATCCCTATTGGTGGTAAATTCTAACCAAAAGATCATCAGATTTGAAATTTTCAGAATGCAGTTTTCCCTTTTTGTCTATTAAAGCCTATAAAATTATGCATGTAGTATCATTTTGAACAACGTAAAGTTGAATCCGGATGTAGACGTAAGCAACATTAGTCAGACCAAGGGAAAACAGTGAGACTTGCCACACATTCAAGATCTGGATTTCGCTGAAAACTTAGTCATTCTCTCTTCGAACATCAACAGCATACAGGAAAAGAAATATCGTCTGACCGAATTCGCTCGACAAACAGAACTACACAAACAAAATCATGAAAGTCAACTCTAATTAATATAGAAGATACCACTATTGAATACATACAAGAATTTACATACCTAGGCAGTTTCATGGGCACAGATAACATTGTACAAAAAGACAGTGAAGGCATGGACACCATTATCCATGTCAAACATGTGTTCGTCAAAGTCAAACTTTGTTACAGTAATGTAAAGATCTGTACTACTGTATGCAGCTTAAAGCTGGATGATTAATCAAAGTCAGATGAATTTATCACGGCTGCAACATTGACCTAGAACTAAAGAAAGTGACATGAATTTATCACGGCTGCAACATTGACCTAGAACTAAAGAAAGTGACATGAATTTATCACGGCTGCAACATTGACCTAGAACT
>MJUU01000232.1:9497-19928 GCA_002080025.1 Modiolus philippinarum | reverse complement strand
GTTTCAAGTCTCTATCTCTTACCGTTTGGAAGATAGGGGTACCCGAAAATTCGGGAATGGCCCAAAATACGATTTTTTCTAAGTCGAGTACTATAGACGTGTCATATATGTTTTCGGGGTAACTTTGACCATCTAAATCGAATAGTGACATGTATTAAGTCATATCTTTAATATTTGGGGTGTAATGAGGGGGTCCAAAATTTCGGGAATGGTCCAAAATAGAAATTTTTTCTTAGTCGAGTACTAAAGACATGTTATATATGTATTCGGGGTAACTTTGTGCTTCTAAATCGAATGGTCATATGTGTTAATCACTATCTCTAATATCTGGGGTGCTATGAGGGGTCCAAAATTTTGACAAGAGGGTGAATTCTAGTATATATTCAAAAGGGGCACTCTGCGTTTATCCAGGCTTGTGACTGGCTATCTTAAAGGATAGGCCGCATTACCCCTATCCCCCCTTTCTTCTGTGACTTTACATCAAGTCGTTGCTGTCTTCGATTGGTGGTGGTTCGAATCCGTCCAATACGTCATCTAACAGATATTTTCTTTTCTTCACTGCATATTGCCAAGATTCCCTGGTGTCGTAGTCTTCTTCATCTCTTAAACGTTTGGCTGTATCTCTGATCTTTTTGTGAATTGGATCTTTGTTGAAATCCTGCATCCAGAACACCGTTTCCAGGTATTGATTTCTCATATGGTCTCTAAAAAGTTTATTCATGTCTTCATATGCGGCTAAACGAGCCTTTTCGGAGTCGTGTCCTTCTTCAATCAACTCTTCTACTTTCTAGGTGTATTCTGCTTCGAGTTTGTCAAATGTTTGATTCACGATCAGCTTCCATGGAGACTCTTGGTCTTCTTCATCGTCAGTGCTTTCGTCCGTGGACTCTTCTGACGTGTTAGAGTCATTACTTTCTTCGTTGCTATAGGCAGATTCGTGATCGCTTTCTTCTGATATGTTGGACTCTGTATCCGATTCATTTGGCGAAGTATCTTCCATGTCGTGTTTCTGATTCTTGTGGCGTACGAGATTGAAGTGACGATTGGTCGTGTATTCACAAAGGTCGCAGTGATACATTATGGACGTCTTCCTCTCTCTGGATTCGAAGAACGAATGACGATATATTACAGATCAAAGCTTTAAATAGGGTCAGATTGGGAATGTCGCTGCTCGCGTGCTCGTTTCACTGCTCGTGTGCTCATTTCGCTGCTCGTGCTGCTCGCGTGCTCATCTCGGGAATATTGCTGCTGCTGCTGCTGCTGCTGTGCGGTGGGAAAAGCTACATATTCGCTGTTTAAGGGTATACTCGCGTGCTCATTTGGCTGCTCGTACTGCTCGCGTGCTCACCTCGGGAATATTGCTGCTGCTGCTGCTGCTGCAGCCGCTGTGCGGTGGGAAGAGCGACAAATACGCTGTTTAAGGGTATGTTCACGCTGCTCGTTTTCACTGCTCGCGTGCTCATTTCGCTGCTCGTGCTGCTCGCATGCTCATCTCGGGAATATTGCTGCTGCTGCTGCTGATGCAGCCGCTGTGCGGTGGGAAGAGCGGCAAATTCGCTGTTAAAGGGTATGTTCAAGTGCTCATTCCGTTGCTCGTTTTCACTGCTCGCGTGCTCATTTCGCTGCTTGTGCTACTCGCGTGCTCATCTCGGGAATATTGCTGCTGCTGCTGCTGCTGCTGCCGCTGTGCGGTGTGAAAAGTGACAAATTCGCTGTTTAAAGGCATGCTCACGCTGCTTATCTCGGGAATTTGAGAGGAGGATTTGGGCCTTAAAGGGAGAGGAGGAGAGAAAAAGTAAAATATTTTTATTCATTTTTTAAATTTTTTTTATTATTATTTTAGTCCCAAACCCCCATTCCCTAACCCATGACTGCTTGATGACGGGGAAAATAAAATATGTATTCTTGAAACTAGTTGATTATTTAATTAGTAACGAAGATATAATACCTTCAGAAGAAAATAACGACAAATACAGAGACAAAAGGGAGTTAGAGTTACGGTTGGGGGAAAGACCAGAACAAAACAAGGCAGTACAGGGAAATAAAACGATAGAAAACAACACAAGGGTTTAGGGTTAAAGGTATAGCACAAACAAGGGAGACAACTCAAATAATAGAAAATCAAGCTTAGGAAATACATTAAAAGACCTTCCGGAGTAATACAACACAAAAATTAAAATAATTAGTTACTTAAACATAGAGGGTCAGGGTTAGGTTTTAGGTTTAACTAGGTGGGTTAGTTAAGGTCACGAAGGGTTACGTTAGGGATTATAAGTTTAATAACTAAATACCTTCCAGCGTCCCACCACTTTCACACCGCTACATTACCTTTGCGGTGCTCTACGTTCAAGACGCTGGAAGACGGAGCTGAAGACATACAAAATAAAAGGGATATCTGCGAGGAGGTCGGGTTTTAAGCGTAAAGCCAACTACAAATATATCTAAGGGGGGGATTAAAATATCCATATCACTATACAAATAAACGGTATGATAGTTATAACAAACAGAAATAGCTTTCAAAAACTGATAATTAATTAATCAAGACGATCGATAATTTCGGAGGGAAGTTTGGGGGAACTTTAGCATTGGCCTTATGGGCCCAAAGTGACCCGATTCACTACTGACCTGATTTCCGGTCAATATTTCCGGTTCACATTCACGCTCAGATACCTTCTCACAACAACCCTGTAAGATTTCATGATATTCTATGAAATCATATCCGGTCAATTTTGCGGCACACAGAAAATAAAGCTTCCGGTTGTGCATGTGCGCCAAAATGCCTTCCCACAACCCCCTTTCGAGATCTTTAAATGATGATCTTTGACATCATTTCCTGTCAATATGGCACCAAGCAGTAAATTTACGCCCACTTCCGATCGCGCACTCTTATCGACAACTCCCATGCAGAGTATTGTGATGTTCAGTGTCTTCACTAGCGTTTCAAAGAATCGGGCCTTCTATGACGTCATTACCTCATTACCGACTTTTTTAGGAAATGCAACTCTGTCAGTCTAACTTGAATTGTACTGGTACCTGTATATTATTTAACGAGTAAACGATACGCGATTATCTTTTTTATATTTCTTAACTATTTTTTAATGTTACGTACGTACGTATGGTCAAGGACTTATAACTCATTATACGTCCTTGGTATGGTTAATAAAATGTAACAGATAAAAGAAAAACCTATCCAGGGACTATACATTATATAATGTATAGACTCCCTGACCTATCTAATATAGCATTATTGCTGCTGAAGTTCCACCCGGGAAAATGTAAGCACATGAGAGTAGGGGAAAAATACACAAAATCTCCAACATAGATATTCACTTTTAGGACAGACAGTTGAAAAAAAATCAATCAAGAGAAAGATATTGGAGTATTAGTTGACTCGGAGCTATCCTTTGAAAACAATTATAATCTTATATATGTACTAGCAGAAGTCCATTATCAATAGTGGACTTCTGGTCTATGGAGGGGTATTTCCGCCACCAGAGAAATTATATGCTGTAAATTTTATCTTCTCTTTTTATTGTTTTCACTTTCCTTATCCATAATTCTGCATTTTCTATATTTTATATTAACGATTCTAGGATATTGATTTATCATATTTTATATTCTTTCTTTAAATGTTCCTATTTCATCCCGACTTCTGCAGTTTTTATATTTTATATTATTGTTTCTAAAACTCAATTTGTTATATTTTATGTTCTTTCTTTAAATGTTCCCATTTGTATGCTTTGTTCGTTAAGTTCTAAATATTCTTCATTCACGACATTATATATACCGTGTTAATTTCGAAAAATTTCATGTTTTATAATTTGAAAGAGAAATGTTCAAAGTAAGTATTCATTGTGCATCATTCTTTAACTTTTATATTTTATCTTTTAACTTTTGTCTTTGTATTTTTGTTTTTATGTGCTTAAAATAAACGTGGCGGAAAAAAACGCGTATGATTGAATTATGACAACAGATGGCGCTAGTGTTTCTGTGACAGCTGTTCCTCCACCAGCAGATTCGTCCACGACCGGGACGTTATAGGGTCATCATATATTTTATTACGTATTTCAAATACAATTTTTAATATGATGCAACAAAATGCAATTTTTAAGACGGGGAGATAAAAAAGCCTTTCCACCTAAGTGGGTGAAATAAAAAAGCCTTTCCATTTAAGTGAGAATGAAACCGGGAAAACTTGAAGGGTTCATGATTGGAAGCGGTAATAGACTTCACTGAATACTGCTTAACCCCAACAACAGGTGTGACACGGGAAACACTGAAAAAAATCACCCTGAATCGGGAAACAGGTTTTTTTAAGAATCTTTGTTAAAGTGAGTTGGACCCGGAGCCATAGTATTGGAGCCCGGAGTCCTGGTTTGGAGCTCTGAAACATAGTGTTGAGGCCCGGTGCCCTTTTGTTGGAGCCCTGAAACATAGTGTTGGAGCCCAGTGCCCTTTTGTTGGAGCCCGGAACCCTAGTGTTGGAGCCCGGTACCCTAGTGTTGGAGCCCAGAGTTTTAGTGCTTGGGCTCGGAGCCCAAGTGTTGGAGCCCGGAGGCAACAAAGAATGAAGTATTAATATCGAGAAGGACCAATTGAAAAAAAAAATAATGAATAAATACATAAATAAGTAAATAAAATCAATATAAAAAGGGGGAAAAGGGAATTAGTAAGAAAGAGAAAATACACTATATACAGAGGGAAAAGCTGTTTTTGACTTTAAAAATTGCTGATATAACAACTATAAATATTCTTTTTTGAGAAGTTTAGAAGCCCTTAGAAGGATTTTTGTCTGCATATGTAAGAGATAAACTTTTGACTTCACTTCTTCTTTGGTTTCTGTGGTAGTTTTTTGTCTTTTGAGGAGATTTAGCGTCCTTTTCGACTAGCTTTGCTGTAGACTTCTTATTTGCTGGTGTGAATGACAATTGCCACAGAAACGACACCTCGAAAGTTTATGACAAATGTATATCAGCTTGATAACGCAGTTTCAATTTTTAGTTGAAATCGCTGAATAATTGGAAAAGCGATCCCTTTGCTTGGGCTGTATGAAGTTTCCCACTGGTTACATGTTAAATTGCACCAACTTAATCCTGTGGTGTGAATCTAGTTATACAACATTGCATAGTATGGTACAAATCGGCGACACGACACGACCCCCCAAACCACCCCCTGGTCTAGCAGGGCTAGGTATTTGCATTCTCAACTCGTGATCTGCAAATTGGAGTTCTCTAATTTCCCGAATTTGAAAAATGGAAAGTAGTAAATACCCTTTTTGGGTGCACATTTTCCGAAAAACTTTTCGGAAAATGTGCACCCAAAAAGGGTATTAACTACTATCTACGGGACTAACGAGAATAAACAAACATGTAAGATTTGTTATTCACTACAGTTGAGACGGGTAAAACGGGCTAGATTCTTAGTTCACTCACATTTTTTACGTTGCTTGCGGTTTAAGCATCTCATAAGTTACATAACACGGGTTATACATAACACTGACGTGTATCTCTGGTTCTATACTTTTGATTCCTATATATTTCTAGTAAGTCTGATAACTCATCACCAGTTACTCTCTCTATAACGAATATATTGCTAAAAGGATAATATAAATATACGATTTCCCCTTGAATATCAAGTATTTCGTAAAAACCATATACCTTTGTTTTTATTTTTTTTTTTAGATTGGTCAAATCATATGCAAGCATTTTTTTTACCTGATTTTTATGATAAAAGTCAAACATTATTACTTACCACAACGGTTATGCACCCTCCTACCTGAAATACACTCATGGTTTTTTTATCTAATAAATATTCGGGTTATATAAAATGACAACGATTCCCGTATATTTTTCAGAAAAGTCTAATACGAATAATTTTAGAACAATACAAGGAGTAAAAAATATGCCGAGTGATTACTTCCGCTTACTCGTCGTGGGACCATCCGGGTCGGGCAAGACGAATTTGCTAATGCACCTTTTATTTAAACCCTTATTGTGTTACGACAAAATTATTCTTTACGCAAAGAACTTAGAACAACATTACTACATTTTGTCCTCCTCAATTTGTCGTGTGGTAACTATTTTTGTGGTTGTTTTTCAACCTTCATTTATTGTGGGTGTCTTTCACCCTTGGTCGTTTCTACATCACTCCTTATTTAATTTTACTTATATTGATTGAAATTTTCGAAAGTATACAAGTATAATATTGAAGTGTGTAAAGTGTGTATTGTGAAAGTAATTGAATGTTACCACACGGCTGCGTCTGGCCAGACATTTGAACATCGATTTTTAGTATATTTAAACCTCACCTTACGAATGTTGTGAAATATCCACAATAATATGTCCATTGTGTGTGTTTTTAACATTTAAATGTTATAATATCTATCGAAATTATCTATGTTTGTTTAAATCGTACATTCTTTCTTTTTTGTTTACACAATCGTTTTTAATCAATATCAAACGAATGACTACCTTATTTTAAATGATTCGCGAATCGATTTTCTGTAGTGTAATGGTTAGCGTTTCTACATTATAAACAGCGTAGTAAGAATAGTTGGGGTTCGATTCCCACTTACACAGGTTTATTTTTTTACAGACGTTTTTTACTGTGGTAGACGACAGCTTCCTATAAGGACAGATTTATTCTTATCCAAGAAAATTCTTCCCTTGTATTCGTTTTTATTTCCACATCTCTCAAAGTTTGTTAGGTGAAGAATACTGAAATGATCAATACTTTGTTCTTTAGATGTCCTATTTAGATGCAAATTCTTCATGCTAAATTCTCTTGTGTTCTTTACTTCTTCGCCATTTAACATTTTCTGAAAGTCTTCTTGTGTCAACTGAGTCTTATTCAGCCCTTTACCCTTTATTTTTACGGTGACTATATTATCCATATCTATCACAACATTCATGTATAGTTTAGGCGCTATGTAGGCAGATTTAGTTATTTTTCCTTTCTTTTTATAGTCGTTGGCTAAATCACCTAGGTTATTACCATCATAATTAGGTATAAGTTTTTCTTGTTCTCCTGGTATATGTAAACTATCAGTATCAGTGTAGTAGAAATCTAACTCTGTCTTACACTCAGGGTTTAACAACATTATATGGTCATACATGATTTTATGGCTATAAGCTAACACAATGGCTCCATAATGTGATGGTTTACTGATTTTATTAACTGAATCAATCTCTGATCTTAAATATCCTGATACATACCATGTGGATGAAACAAGCTCTAAGTCAGTAACAATATGGTCTCTGTGAAACGCCCAGTATTCATTATGATCCTTTATTGCTTCAGTTTTGTTGAATATTGGTCTTTGTATCATTTTATCGTAAAGTCCATTCATAAGCAATTTAGCTAATGTGTACTGTACGCTCCCTTTAGTGCTTGATTTCTTCATGTCAAAGAATTTGTTTATATAGCTAGTAAATACTTTACTTGTTTTTTCCCAGTAATACCCTTCTAGTACTTCTACTTCATAGTCGTATTTAATCATCTGATCTATATCTACCGAAGTATACCAGCCTTCAGAGTCTATAAGATCCCAATTAGTAGCTCCTTTTTCATCTTTTCTTGCTACCACAGGGTGTAATAGTTTCTTATTCGTTGTGTACCTTACTCTGTAGATGCCATTACCCTTGTATTCTTTAGTGTACTTTCTTCTACCCACAGGATAATCATGTAACATACTTGTAGGATATAAAGACACAACGTCTACGTTTAATAAATAGTCTGTAACATCCTCGTATTTCTTTCCGTAGTCTTTACTAGTAAACTCAGTCTTACTCTTGTAGCATCTACCACCAAAAATACTTTTACGAATGTTACACTCTATTTCTGTTGAATCAGATAAATCAACTAATGTGCCTTTAGGCCAGATATCAAATCCTAGAGAACTAGTAGAGATAAAATTTGTTATGTCTCTCTTATAGTCCTTAAAGCATTGTTCGCGTAGTAGATTAAATAATTCTCGTAGTCCTAGTACATCAGAGGTTAAATACTCATATCTTCCCACCTACATGCTTTACTGTGGTCAAATTCACCTTTCTGCACAGTGCACCCGAAGTCCTTTAGTGCTTGATTCAATGAACCACCTATATGTTTTATGAGATCAAAGCAACGAAAACCCTTAGATAAACCAATAATGCTACCGTTGTTTATGGTTATTTTGTCTGGTACAATTCCTAGTTTATTCATACTCTTGAGCAAACAATAGTGATCGAAGTTACTACCATTATATGCGTCAACAACAAAACCGAGTAAGTAGGTCACGAATTTGTCGACACAGTCATCACCAGCAAAGTACTGAAACTGCCCGTCACCTTCAACAAATCCCAGTATATAAGGAACATGTACTTTGTTGCTATCCACGTAAGTCTCGATGTCGTAGTGTATTATGTTGTTGTGTAACTCTTTGCACTTTGTTGTAGTTCTGATTAAGTAACGACCTTCTTTCTTTATTTTTGCTTGATAGTACCCGACTTTGTTGTCGTTACAATTATGAGTCTTCTTGTATTTCTTGCCGCAGTTAGAACAAGTGTTTAAACAAGTATGTTTATCCCCGTAGTAAGTAGAACTACAAGTAGTACACTTCTTTATTTCTTCACTGATAATGAAGGTGTAATGGCCATTTGCTAATTCTATGTTGTTCATGCACTCTTTATTATAATGTTCTGTCTCCACACAGTATAACCCAACCTCTAAATTATGACTCATTATTATGTGATGCGCTACTGATAAAGGTATAGGTGTTTTAGGCGCTAAATTATAACTTCTCCTTACATCATCACAAAGAGTTATGGTTGGATTAAAGTCAGGACATATTTGCTTTAAACACCTAAAGAAACAGTTGTTGTTACTTGACTTCATCCGCTTTCTTTTGACTCCTGTTGTTATGGTTTCTGTGTACTCTCTATTCCAACAACCACCCGATGGCTGAGGAATTACTTTTATTTTAATTCCTATGATTTCATGTACGTAATCCTCATTCGGAGGTAGTGACAAATCTACGTATTGTTGATAAAGTGATACGAAGTCATCAAAGTCCCTTATAAGAAACGAGTTCATACTCTTGGTGGTATTGTATTTGTAACTTGGTGTACTACCAGCATAGACAAATTTAACTAGTACATCAGCACTATCAGTAAACCCGTCTGAAACAGCGTGATCCAGTCTTTCTTTTATTAACTCTGATATCACCTCTACCTCATCGCTGGTTAATTCTTCTTGAGGACGACTATATACGTTAGTAATAGTATACGTTCTAATACCATCCTTTCCTTTGTAATTCATATTTGTATGACTAATATCTTTTTTGAATGATTTTTATCCTATAATATAACTTTTTATTCTACAACTCTCTTACGATGAGCCGCAGAGTTAATATGATATTTTTTGGCCGAAACACAAAGGTGTTTGTTACACACCTCACAATAAAATTTGTGTGTAGCATAATATTTCTTTTGATTTTCATTGTGGGCTTGTTTTTTTTCAACATCTGTCTCATATAGTTTTCTTCTTCCCATTTTTATAGTATGATTTTTATCTACAATAACCGATTAATTCTTGCTTTTATACCCTTACCTAACAGTTGACCAATTTTTGATGCAACATCTTGGTTGGAATACTTTTTTATTTCTTTAATTAACGCACCTGGTTTTGTTGTTGTTTCGTAGGCACTTGGTTTTACTGGCAGAGCCGCTGCCGTAGCCACTGGTGAAGCCACTGGTTTTGTTGGTGCTATTTTATCTGCTACGTACTCTCCCACCTTTTCACCAAGTTTTTACTCCCAGTTTCTAATGCTGCAACAGCAGATTTCTTTATCGTCTCTTTTGCCAGTTGCTTTGCGGCGGTGCCAAATATGCTGTCAAATAGACCACCACCTAATTGTTCCCTCGTTACCGGGTCAACAAAAATGTGTGTTCCTAACTCCTTACTATATACTTTTCTCATTTTTTCTTTACCGTTTATATTTCTCTCAGAATAAAAGTAAAACTGGTGTCAATACCATTCAGATTTATATTTCTGCCGTTTACGTCTGTTATCCAAACATGAATCGAGTCAGTCCTTGTCTTGTTTACCTCTGAATATCCTATATGATATGGTGTTCTCTCAAACGGATAACCACGACGTAGTTTCGCAGTACTAAACACGTAGATTACGTCACCCGACCTACCGTCCACGACTGAATTAGTGATCAAATCACAATGAATATAAATACTATCTATGCTGTTAGTAATGTTAGGCAATTTACTACCGTATTCCGTCTCCTTCTTTACTATTTTCTTGTCGAACCCGATCAACTCAGCAAAGTTACCTTCTCTTAAGTCTAGTACCGTGTTTTCCTTTAGTGTAATTAACACCTTAAAGCTCGTTAGATCAAAGTCTACTTCTATTGGACTGTCTTCGACTCCGTCGTTTACCGATAGA